>PVIA01015218.1:0-23622 GCA_004024845.1 Tonatia bakeri
TTAAAAGAGAGAAGTGGGGAGGGGGAGGGGAGGAAAGCCGGGGGAGGAGACGGAGGGACAGGGAGAGTGCGTGGTTTTTTTTTCTCTGGCTCTCTGACTCATTTTTAATCTGTCCTTTCCTCCCTCCCGTCCACCACCCCCACAGGAGAGAATTCATTGATTGGGCTGGACCGAAATGTCTTACCTTCCCTCCCCTGGTCTCCGGGGGAGGATGAGTCTGAATCCATTCCCTCCGCCTGTCCTCCCCCGCCCCTCCCCCACCCCCACTGTTGGTGCCTCCCCTTTGCTCAGGGGCTCCCGGGAGGCAGAGGCCAGATTGATCAGGGGATGGAGCAGGCAGCCGGTGCGTCTGGGGGGCCAGCCTCACCTGCAGAGCACAGAAGCCTGGGCGTCTGACAGCTGGTGGCCCGGCTCGCTAACCTGTTGCCAGCCTCCAGGCGGGGGCTGCCTCTCCAGGTGCGAAAGGAAGAGGGCACAGAGAAAGCCGCCCACCCCTCACAACACAAACGAAACAAACCCCGTTCCACGAGAACCTCAGAGAAGCAGCTCTGGAGACAGCCAACCCCACTGGCCCGGGGGGTTGAGAGAACCGGGCTCAGCCCGAGGCCCCCGGGCATTTGCTCCAGTGGGTCTTCTGTGGGCCTCCATTGCTATAAAAGCCACAGGGCTGGACTGGACGACCCGGGCGCCTGCCAGCGATGTGACTGCATTTCGACAGGAGCTGTGAGCCATCTATGGAGAGTTCTTGCCCTTCTGTCCCCACTGCCTGCAGAGCTGGGGACCACCTGACTCAGGGACCCCTCCCCAGGTACCTAGCTGACTTCAGGGAGGGTGTGATACGGGCTCGAAGCCAAGACTGCCCTGGAACCCCGGAATCTGATCACGGAGGAGAGGAGGCAAGTTGAGGACATTCAGAATCAGTGAGGGGGAGTGGCAGGTCCCGGGAGGCCAGGGGAAGGGGGGGCGGCGTGGATCAACCCAACCCTGAAATTAGAGATGATTCACATTTGAATAATGTGGGAGGGAGACAGTCAGCTCAGGGCCCCCCCAATTGGACCCAGCAGGGGGCCAGGGCCAGCCAGGGCCCTCCGAGTGGAGCTGGAGAACCGGAGGCAGTCAGAACCCTGCCTCTGGAGCCCGGGGAACAGGGTTTGCCTTTCTGAAGTGTATCTTACCCTCTTTCGCCGACTTGCCTAAGACATTTTGAACGTGTTCCCCCTTTACCACTGACTTGCTTCCCCCAAGTCTTCTGGTACGTGCCCCCAGAAGGGACGAGATTCAATTTTTCTGGGGGGGTTTCTATCTTGCTTTTTCACGCCTGCCCTCCTTCACTGCCCTCACCCCGACCTCATAACCTGTCTGGTCCCTGGTCCCTTCCCTCCATCACTGGCCCTCCATGGTCATTGTCTCGGCCCGTGCAGGCCGCCCCAGCCCTCCGCACGCCCCGGCCCAGGCAGGGCTGCTTTGAGACTCAGGGCTGGCCCCCCTGCCCACCCCCTGAACCTCAAACGTGCAGAATCACCCGGTGGGGACAACTTGTTAGGAGCAAGAGCCTTTGCAGACCCCAGAAGGGTGGGGAGAAAGTTCATGAGAAGGAGGGACCCCCACAACACCGGACCCAGCTGGGGGATACGACAGGCTGGGAGAACCCTACCTCCTGGAGTATCTCTGCAGATTATGTTTACTGGGGGGACAGACACCTGTTTACTGGGGGGAGGGAGGGTCCTCTCTCATTGTGGGGCCACTCACTCCCCAGACAGCCCAAGCCAGAGACAGCAGGGCCCTCAACTCCAACCCCGTGGGGCCTCCACCCCCTCCTTCCTCCCACCACCACCCGCCCTGAGACTGCCCCTGGTTCCCCGCTTCTCCAGGGAAGGAATTAGGAGACACTCCTCCACCCCCGCCCCAGAAAACCAGTTTCCTTAATTGATCAGTCTCCTCCGAGCTTCCGTTTCGCCCAGCCAGGCTTCCCCCAGCGCTGCGAACTCGGGGAGCGCCGCTGCCTGGACGAGGAAATGCGCGCTCGGAAGGAAGGACGGTCCCCGGTTTGCAACGGGTCAGACACCTGCCTCTCCATCGTCTCCCTTGTGTTCGGGCTCCCCCCTTCCTCGCCCCCCCATCATGCTAACACACAGCCCCTCCCCCACCGGCCGCCCGCCTGCTCGGCGGCCTTAAGCACAAGCGGGGGCCGTGGGGGTGGCGAGGGCTGAGACCCCCCCGCGAGAATACCGGCAAAGTTCCCGGGGTCGGCGGGAAAGGCCGCTTACCCGTCAGCCAGAGGAGAGCGATCCACGCCAGCGAGACCCTGTCCATCGTCCCTAACTTCCCATCCAGACGAGCCAGGGCGCGAAGTGGGGAGCGGCACCGGCGCGGGGATCTGTCTGTGCGACCGGGAGGCAGCGGCGGCGGCGGCGGCGGGCGGGCGCGAGCGGCTGTCCGCGTCCCTGGGCGCCGCCCCGGGCGGACCGCGCGGACGGGCCCGGGCGCGCTGCCGTTCGGGCTCCCGCACCCGCTCGGGCTCCGGCTCCCGCTCCGGCTCCGGCTCCCGCTCCCGCACGCCAGGAGCCCAGCGGCGATTCCCCGCCCCGCAGCGCCGCCCGCCGCCCGCCCCGCGGCCTCCAAAGTTTCTGGGTCACGTGCCCGCCCCGCGGCCAGCGCCGAGTCGCCCAGTGCACCGGGGGCACCGGGGGAGGGCGCGCGGGTTGCGCAGAGCGCGAGCCAGAACCGAGTTGGGGACTCGAGCGGGGGCGGCGGGACGTGCACGCGGCTCGGGCCAACGTGGGCTGCGAGAGGGGGACAGGTCGGGGACCGCTGGGACTGGGGTGCGGGGACTTATCAGAGAGGCCCCTAGGCTAGGGGGTGGTGTGCTTGGGCTGGACCCCCGCCCCTCCGTCTGGTCTGGTCTGGGTCCCCTTCTGATGGGCAGTAAAGCAAGGTGCTCCGCAGAACTGGAAAAAGTGGCCGGGAATCCCGCGTCCTGACCGCCCCCCCCCCCCCCCCCCCCCCCCCCGGTTAAAACACAAGGGCACGCGGCTCGTTGAACAGCAAATGTGGAAAACTAGAATAAAATCAACATGTCGGTTTCCATGGGCCCGACATGTGCGGCTTCTCAGCCTTTGGGCCAAGATCAAGGGCGTTTGCCCAACACGTTACAGGTAGCAGGGCACGTTCGCACGGCTTATTTACATGTCAGTGGATCCGTGCCCTGTGTGTGTCTGTGTGTGTGACACAGAGAGAAAGCAGCCTGTGTGCGCGGGGAAATGTACGTTCACGTAGTGTAGCTTCCACTATGTGCGGAGAGCCGGGCTGCAGGGAGGGGGGAGACGGGCCTCCTGCCGTGCTGGGTCCTTGAACCGCGGGACTCTCGGCAGTAAACCCAGCAGGTACACTCCCGGAGACAGAGAGAAGGCGCCCGCAGAGCTTAACAACGACTGTCTGACGGGCACGGGGAGGAGCAGCGACCCTCGGAAGTGACAAGAATCGACTCTGCGCAGTGGTCTTCTAGGGCTGCTTGACCTCTGGAATGCCCTTGTTTCTGAGGAGCACCAACCGTGGAAGCCCACACGTCCACAGCCATCCCGGACCACCACCACCCGAGTATAGGCCTGGTCCCATGTGGCCAGGGACCCCCTTCTCTCTCTGAAGGTTTTGAATTCTGGAGCAAGTGGATGAGAAGAGAGAGGGCAGAGGATGGTTTTGCCACTGCGGGGGAGGGGCAGTGGCATCGAGGACTCAGGTCAGCGGTGTGGAGGGCAGGCCACCAGACTGCTCCAGGTGTGATTTTGCCACGGTCTTGGCTATAAGCCCCCCAGGTTCCAATCTGCTCCCTGCACCTGGCTCTTCAGCCCCCTGGCAGCCCCACAAGCTCCTGATTCGCTGTCATACATCCCCCCTTCGCTTCGGCCAGAGATGATTTCTGATGCTTGCAACTAAGAACACCAGCTAATGCCCTGGCTTGTGTGGCTCAGTGGATTGAGTGCCGGCCTGTGAACCAAAGGGTTATGAGTTCAATTCCCAGTCAGGGCACATGCCTGGGTTGTGGGCCGGGTCCCCATTAGGGGGCGTGCGAGAGGCAACCACACACTGATGTTTCTCTCCCTCTCTTCTTCCCTTCCCCTCTCTCTATAAATAAAATCTTAAAAAAGAACACCAGCTTTTCCTCTCATATGTGAAAAAAATAAAGTAGAAAATAAAACTGAAACAGGTTCCAAGGTTTCCCATTCGGTCCTAGGCCTAGGTGTGTTACCAGCATTCTCATTTCATCCTGGAAAGGAAACTCAGGCCCCAAGAATTTAGTTAGCTTCCCTAAGATCAGGTAGCTAGGAAGGGGTGGAGGTAGGATTCGAACTGAGGCCTTTCGACTCCAAAGCGTGTGCCCTTCGCATCCTGAGAGGCACATCTGGACCGGAGGGTTGGCATGGTGATGGATGGGTATTGTGCTCCGCCACTTCCCGTGTGTGTGTGTGTGCACACGCGTGCACGGGCACGTGTGCACAGCAGAGCTTCAATGGCCTTAAGGACCTAAGCGCACATAACAATGCATTTCATGCGAACTTGGACTTAACAGCTGAGGAAATGGACTGGGACAAAGGACGCTGGCTGTGTGGGGAAGCGGACAGTGACCGTGTGCTCACAGTGTGTGCCTGCGTGTGCGTCCACACAGAGTCGGAGTGAGTCGCAGAACGCAGGGCCTGGCCCACCCCACCCCCACCCCCGGGGTTTCAGTTTCTGAGTAGCACCCACCCTGCGTGTCTCTCTTTTAGCCGGGAGGTCTAGCCTGCCACCTCCCGAGTGGACAGGGCCCTGGCCCATCCCCAGGGGGGCGGTGCAGGACTGGGTCTCAGCGAGTGTCCCTCTGTCACACACGTACTTTTGGCAAGGTGGTGCAGGGAGCAGAGGAACTTCAGGTCATGTCTAGTGATTCTGAACGTGAACCCAAGGGATGAAGACAGGAGGAGGGGAACAGGGGGGACTCTGCTGCATTGGTGGAGATGGCAGGGTGATGCCAGGACTGGGGTGCTCTTCCAAGGGTGGTTTTGGAACGCTGAGCATCGGGATCACAGCAGTGGGTGTCCCAAATGCAGATTCCCAGGCTCTGCTCAAAGCTGTGAGATCAGAAACTCTGGGGTGCCCTGTGAATCTGCGTTTTAACCGCCGTCCTCCAGTGCTCCTGAAACGCAGGTGCTTGGGAAGCACGACCCAGTCACCCAGTCGCGTGTGCGCCTGGGAGCTTGTCGCGTTTGGGAATGAGCCTCAGAGTCCAGTGCAGTGGTCCACCGACCCTGAGACACAGGCCCAGACGCCGAGGTGCAGATGCACCTTCACAGCCCAGGGAGGCTCTGGGTCCCCAGCCCTTCAGACTCAGACAGGAGAGAACGTAGTCCCTCCCGAGTGGGACCCAGCGGGGCCCAGGAAGCCCCTCCTGCGTGGTGGGCGGGTGCGTGGACTCGCAGGCCTTTCCGCCAGCGCGGCGTTTCGGAACAGAACGAGGACACGGAGGAAAGAGAAGTGCACCGGCGCGAGGAGACCTGCTGGTAGCCGGTAGCAACCACACGGTTATAAATATAACGCAGCTGAAGCCTCGCCAACACGTGACTTCCCTGCCGGCGCCGGGGCGTGCGCGCACACGAATCCTGCTTACCGTAGGCCTCTGTGAGGCTCCCGGATAGCATCGCGGCGCCTCTGCCGCGCACCGATCTGACTTCCAGCGGCGACCCGCCGTGTGAATTCCAAACCCATACCAGGGGTCCCTCCCCCCTCCTTCTGCACCATTAAAAGAAGGTTTATGGAGACATAATCCCCATATCATGCCATTCGCCCATTTAAAGTGTACGATTCAATAGTTTTAGATAGTTTCTGTGCCGTGGTGTCTATGTTATTTTTTAGGTTTCTCGTCTAAGTTTTGTTCACCTTTCCTCCCCTGGTGCTACCTTGCTGGGTTTCTCTTCCCCGTTCCCTCCATCTTCACGACCACCTGCAGGGAGTGAGAAATTTTGGAAAAGAATCTAAATTACAGCAAGAAATGAACCAACGACAATAGCAAAGACACCAGAGGCCGTGGGCACCTGTGCTGAAAACCACAAGCATTTCAACCTGGAAGCCTTTTCCCACTGAGGGATAAGTGGCTTCATTAAGAAAGTGCCTCCCAGAAAGGAAATGCAAATGGGAAGGCCAGGGTGCCAAAGGAATGTTGAAAGCCGTCCTGCCAATAGCGAATGACACATAAAAGGCTGGGAGAGGGTGCTGAAAATTCCAGTCTCCGCCTGAGCAGATTCACACAAGCGCCTGCTGCCTCAGGCTTCAGACCGAACTGCCCCGCCCCGAGGCCAGACCCCAGTGGTGCGTGGCCACCCCCGCGTGAGCGCTCCGACCGTGCCGTCCCCGCAGAGGTCCAGCCGAGGGAGAACATGCAGACGGGAGAGCCCGAAGTCACAGGAGAACGTGCAGTTCTGTTCAGGGCGCGTCTCGGATGCGGGAAATGCCTCTGGAAGCAGCAGTGGAGGCAGCATCAGAGGGCGATGGTTATCGCTGGTCAGGGGTGTCAGTCGTCTCTGGTTTCTCCTTATAGTCGTCTCCGTGCTCCGGGGTTTCTACAGCGTAGGAGAAGTCGCTGGGCGAGAGCTGTACCACCGTTTGCTCAGCCTGTGGGACACCCCTGGAGAGAGGAGACAGGGTGACAGGCCTGTATCTTCAGCCAGGTGCGGGGCCCCCAAACAGACACCTGCTCTCCTTCCGTCTCGGTCACTGGCTGTTAGTCACATTCCTCATTCCTCGGGAGCTGGACGGTGGGCCCGCCCCGCCCGCCCCCGCCCGCCCTTTCCCCCCTGGGAGTTGCAGAGCCAGGGAGGGAGGGGGGCTGCCTCCCTCTGAGGAGCCCTGTCTGCAGTTTTCACCTTGTTTTATTGTTACCGTCCTTTGGTGACCAGTACAGTATTGACCGCCTTGAGCCAAAGAGCAGATCCCAGGGGTCCTGCGGCATCCTTCAGCCCAGAGGGGAAAGGTGAGAGGCGGTCGTCTTCCCGTATCTCACCCAGGCCGTAGGTGCTGGGTGTGTGATTCGGCTGGAAGACTGCATCTCAGCCCCAAGCGTTCTCCTAGAGGCCTTCTGCCAGGCACAGGTCAAAGACGGACCGAAGGGAGGGAAATGGGCCAGAGCAAATACGTCATCTGATGACCTCACCCCCAGAGAACGAGCCAGAGAGGAGGCAGCTGGAACAAGAGAAGGGTCTCTGGGCTCTCCCAGCCAGAGTTGAGGAGTGGCAGCCTGACCTTTGCGTTGGGGTCATGGGCGAGGCGCTCTCATGAAAGCATTAACTCAGTCCGCCTCCCCCGGTGCTGCGTGGGCGTCTTCCGCGAGGAGATGATCCGCGTGGATTTGTCTGATTACAAACTGTTCCAGGGTGTTCTTCCTCTTGCTGTTTCCTCCTCATCACTCTCCTCTCTTCCCCGAATTCATTATTCTACTCACGTTTCGTGAGCACCTGCTATATTCCAGAATCTATGCTGTCTAGAAATTCAAGATGAACAGGAATTCAAAGATGCATTAGTCACAGTCCCTCATGTCACAGAGGGTCCCATTGAGCGGTAGCCGTGTGTGTGTGTTAGTGGGGAGAAGAGACAGGCGCGTGGTCTTTAAATGTGATGGTGTCGCAGGGCCTGTCAGGACAAGCACCGGGAATGGTGGGGGAGAGAGGGGGAGGGGTCCGTTACCGTCAGTAGTGCTGCTCAGAGAGGCCTTCACGAAAGGCGACCCCTGAGCTAGTCTCATTTTTTTTAATCCTCACCCGGGGCAACGGACGTTGATTTGAGAGAGGGAGAGAGAGAGCAACATTGACTGGTTGCCTCCCGTACACGCCCTGACTGGGGATTGAACCTGCAACCTTTTGGTGTAGGGCACGATCATCCAGCCCGCAGAACCATCGGGCCAAGGCCTTGAGCTAAGCCGTAAACGTGGTCAGGCAGAACTTCTGAAAGCAGACATGGGTCTGGAGGAGGCGCAGACGCCCAGGTAACAGCGGAGAGGACAGCGGGGTCTCCGCAGGAACCCAGCGTCTCGAAGGGCAGAGTCAGCACCGAGGCGGGAAGGCAGGTGTGCGGCTAGGGGGAGCCCGACCACCGCGTCTGGACCGAGCCCCCGAGGCAGCGGACCACCCACACAGATACTTCAGTGGAAGAACAAGAGCAGACTGGGTTTCGGCCAAACGATGCTGCCCGTGGGGTGGAGGATGGATTGGTGGGGTGGGAGGTGCGTCGAGGCCTTTCCCAGGTAAGGGCTTGTGATGGGAGCACCAGAAGGGACAAACGCGCAGGCCAGCGAGACCGCAGGGCAGCAGGAGGGGAAGGCAGCAGCGAGCGAGAGAGACACCGCAGAGAGACACAGAGGCAGAATCCGCACCCCTGCCCGGAGCCTGCAGGTGCGCAGACCAGGCCGGAGGGCCAGCCATACTCCGGGTGGAGCCACTCGGTACGGAGGCTGGGCGTTCAGGCCCTATCTAGAGACGGTGGGAGGCTTGGAGACGCCCCTTGCAGCTTAGGCGAAGCGTCACGTACTGACCACGCCTGAGCATTTCTAACGACCAGTCTGGACTGCGAGCGGTGCTGTAGTGCCGGTCTCACAGGTGTCAGAGTGCTCTCGGGCCGTGTGGCCGGGGAAGCCGCTTCCCCTGCTAATCCTCAGTGTTCCAGTCTGCAAAGTGGGGGTGGCATAAGCCTGTTTGGCAGGTGGTTGTGGAGAGATGAGGTAACGCTGGTGCAGCGTTTAGCGGGGCGTCTGACACAGCAGCGTTCAAGGCTGTTGGCTGTTGCTGCTGCTATAATTAGCACAGGTGAAAGGGCGCCTTCTGCACAGTGTCGGGCCTTTATTACTTAAACCAGTGTCAGGGAAAAAAACATGTTCCTAAAACACTGGGTCTTCTTGGGTGGCTTTCACAACTCTCACTCAGCTGGAAATCACACCTTCAGACAGACTCGGAGAGAGAGCAGGCTGGCAGCTCTGGGGCGGGGGCTGGGGGGCGGGGATTGAGAAAAAAGAGAATTGGCGGACACAGACAATAGTTGGTAATTGCAGGGGCGGGGGTGGGTGGAGGGGAGAAGGGTATAGAGAGGATAAATGGCGATGGAAAAGAATTAAATTTAATTTTTTTAAAAAGTAGAAGCTATCCCAATCTCCAGTGGCATGTCACCCATTTAGATTCAAGTCCAAAGTCCTTACCACGGCCTGTAAGCCCCACACGACCGGGCCCTGGCCCCTCTCCGACTCCCTCTCTCCCTGCCCCTGCCCTCACTTCACCCCACGGACGTGCTTTGCAGCTGCTCCCAGCACGCCTGCACGTGCCCACCATGGCCTTGCACTCGCACGTGCCCTTCCTTCTGCCTGGCATGCTCTTTGCCTGACCTCTTCCGGGGTCACTTCCCCACTTCCTTCCGGGTTTGCTTCCATTCCATTTCCTCAAGTGGGGCCTTTCCTGCCCTCCCTAAAACCGCACCCTCCGGCGGTTCCTGTTCCCTGAACTTGCACCGTTTTCCCTCACCGGACACTGTCCAATAGGGTGTTCAGACATTACACACACACACACAATGGTTTACATCTCTATGGCCTTGGCCTTGCTTCCGCACTATGTTATAGGGTCTGCTCTAGTCAACTTATTACCGTGCCTACAGGAGAGTCTGATATTCAGCAGACTCCCTCCCGGCAACACGGTCCTCTCGTTTTCCTGCTCTTCTCCCTGCTTCCTCAGACCTTCCTTCTTGGCCACCTGACTGGGCTTCCCTCTCCTCCCTGCCTTCTCAGGGCCCCATCCTGGGTTCTGCTTTCTCCCCCTCTTCACTCCCGCCCTATACGGTCTCACTCAGTTCCGTGACTCCCCCATCTTTGCGGGTCTGACTTCCGAACTCCCTCTGGCCCGGAACTCCAGACCTGGCCAACTGCCTGCTTGACGTCCCCGTTGGCACGGGCTCTAGGCATTTCAAAATTAATGTGGCCCTAACTGGATCCTCGATCCCCTCCCCCTGCCCATCAGGCACCCGAACCCAAACCTGTGACCCTCCAGAATTCCTGAATGGGAAGATCGATCTGGTAGAAAGACAGAAAAGCTGTTCGGTGCATGTAGGACTTTCTTTGAGTGAGACTGAAAAAGAACCAGTGTCACCAAATGAGAGGAGCGAGGCACAGGTGTGACGGGGAGCGTTGGACCTTCTTTGTCATGGCACTGTCCTCCCTGCCCCCGGCCTCGCAATTCTGGAAAGAGGCGCCACTGGCCGCTGGGTTACTCAGACCAAAACCCTAGGGGTTGCACTCTCTCTCCGTCCGCATCCACTCCACCAGCTAGTTGTGTGTTTCCACAAGGGAAATCGGAAGGCGTCCTCTCCGCTCCGTATCTGCTGCTCCTTCTCCGTCTGGGCCCCCCTTCTCTTGCCGGACTCACTCGTGAAGCCTTGAACCTCTTCTCCAGGCAGCGCCCAGACCGACCTCCTTAAACTGCAAACCGTATCCTGTTCCTTTTAAACTCTGAAATGAGCACCCACACACTCAGAGTGACAGGTAAGCCCTGACACTGGCCGTGCCCACAGCCTGCTCACGCCACCTGTGGCAGGCACGGCTCTCCACCCGACTGGATACGCCGCGGCAACGCCACCCGTCCCCCGTCCGTTCTCAGGGTGCACCAGGCTCTTCACCGTCTGGGGCCTCCACATATGCCATTCCCTCTGTCTGGAACTCGCTTCTTTCAGTTCTTCACACGACAGGCTCCGTTCTGAATGCATTCATCCACTAGCCTGAGACGACTAAACAGCTGGTCAGAATACACAAAAAGGTGTTTTCTGTGCACTGGATTTGAGGGATCAGAGGTGAGTAATCCCTGAAGAACGGAAACCCACAAAGGTGAGCCCTGTGGTTGCCCAGGTTGCTGCCTGGAAAGCGTATCCAGAAGGCAGCACCAAGAGGGGAAACCCAACGGGACCCCAAGGTCTTCTTGGGGTAAGGGAGTGACGTCGGCTGTCTAGGCAGGCCACAGGTTGCCTGCATTCGCAGGGCAGAGTGCCTGAGGAGGCAGAGCAGCACGGAGAGAGAGCGCTGGAATCAGGGGAGGAGCCCCCTCAAGTCTCCAGCTGAACTCGGGTCAGCACGTGTGCGGGAGCAGACCACACCGCGCCAGGGAAAGAACGACCTGAGGGGACTGGGGCACAGTCCTCGAAATTCACGCGGGGCTAGACACAGTCCGTCCCCATCGGCCAAATGCATGGGTTGTTGGGCAGAGTGCTCAGAGGGTGTGGGATCAGGAGAGGGCAAGATTGGCCCTGAAGGGTGCTGTGGTTCCACAGAACGAGGCGGAAAAGCTGGCTGTGAAGGAAGGGAAAACTAGACTCAAGCTGTTTCCAAGCAACTCTGTCCCGCAGCAAAGCACAGGAATATTTGGGAGACTGCGAAAATATGAAGCATTCGACGTGGGGAGATTTACTTTGCTCATCCAATCAAACATCACCGACCTTCTAAAGAAGTAGGACGATACAACCCATAATAACGGAAAAGTCAATCAGAAGAATCAGATCCGGAAACGACACAGATGGTGGAATGAGCAGACAAAGACATTACATAATCGTAACTACACTCCATATTTAACTATGTTACCTGACATTCTAATCATGTTCAAGTAGAGCAAATACAGACCATGCTAACCAGAAATCTGGGAGATACAAAAAAGGCTCCAGTGAAATTCTAGAGATGAAAATTAAATGATCTCATATAGAAATACACGGGATGGGATTAACAGCAGATTAGATATGGCAGAATAAAGATTGTTACACATGAAATGGAAACGGAAACTGCAAAATGAAACGGAATAGACCGGAGGAGAGAATGAACGGAGCCCCAGTGAAGGTGGGCGACTTCAAGCCGCCTAAGGAGGTGGTGAGGAAACTTTGGGGGGCACATATGTTCGTCACCTCGATGGCGGTGGATGGTTCACGGTCGTGCACTTATGTTAAACCTTATTGATTTGTATGCTTTAGATATATTCAATTTATTGGACTTCAATTACGTCTCAACATGGTTGTAAAAAGAGTAAGGGGGAGCTGAAACCCCAGATGTGGTCAAGCCGGGAGATGGAAGTGAGGTGGGGGATGCCGAGGTTCGTTCGCAGTGGGAAAACGCCACCAGGTGTCAGACCTCTGTGGGGACAGACTGGGCCCTGGGGCAGCGATCTCCGTCCTTGAGTTCCCGATAAGAAAGAATTCGGAGACAAGACTTGGAAAGTCACAGACCTGGAAGACACGGGCTCAGGAAACGAATTATAGAGGCAAAAGGCAGGCCCTTGCAGCTTAGGGAGGAAGAGAGGAGCAAGGGAAACACACCTGGGGGAAGGGGATGGGGAAGACACGGGTGAGCTCCGCAGAGAAAGCCACCTGGGCCCTGATACCGAGGACTTTCTCTGCAGGCCTCAGGGGAGAATCCTAGTAGAGCATCGTGAGCTTTTCAGGTGTGCCCCTTCTTGTGGTCTCAGGCATGATCACGTGGCTGGCACAGCAGGTCAGCGTAGCTGGTCCTGATGGCAGAATGACACCACTCCATCTGATTTTGGGGCCTTTGTGGACCTGGAGCTGAAACACCACTGAGGCCTAGATATCACCTCCAGGGGCTAATGCTTAAGGGAATGGTCCTACGAGGGCTTGTAGTTTCGCCTGTTGCTAAGCACCCAGGGTTTTGCACTCTGGTGACCGCTGTACCTGCCTATCAAGCCTACTCTGCTGATGCCTGTCACGCTGCCTGCTACGAGTTGGGATGTCGTGGCCACCGGCTGTCAGTGACCGAGGAACACTGCAGATAGCTCGTTGAAACACGAGAAAAACATACACAGAAACAACCAAGTCTTGTGGAGAAATAGGGACGAAATGGCCACTCTCTATAGTGGGGAGCGCCGGGCCACCTTCCCTAGGGGAGAGCGTCTAGGGGAAAGTGCCTCGTTCCTCTGCCAGAGCAGGCTTTTATTGGGTCCATTTGCATAAGAATTCAGGAAAGCTCATTACTCATTGCAGGGAAATAAGGATCAAATAACAAGAAACTCTGAGGGCCTACTTTGAGTCAGGGTCAAAGAGCTGTAAAACTTTGAGTAATAAACTTACTTCCTCCTTGGACCCTTCTCATTCAATTAAGAGCATTCTAAACAAAGCAGGTTTCCCAGGATTTTACAGATTCTTTCTTAGGCCTGATCACCTAGTACAGGGCTGCACCACCCTGTCAGTGTTTCAGGCTTAGGGGGAGCAAGGGGAACTAAGGCAACCAAGAGATAAGGAGATTTCCTCGTGGATGGAATGAGCACTCAGGCTTTGTCAAAGGGGGGGTGAGGGTCCATCACCCCCTTTTGCCATAGCCCCCAAAGTCCTTCCTTGGGGGCCTCCCACATGATCATGCCTGTCTTAGGTCGTTCCCCTCTTGGAGAATCTTACCCGTCATTGGCTACCGACCAAGCACTGGGGTTCAGGCAGGGTGAAGTAAAAGGAGCAGAAGCGGTGCTCCTGCCAGGGAGATAAGCTTTTATCTCCTTGCTGGCTAGCGGTCCAAGGTCGTTCCCTCTGCCTTAGCCTAGGCGGGGGTTACAGCTTCTGATACCAAACAGGGCAGTTCCCAACATTGGGAGAACAAGTGGAAAGAAGCATTAATTTTCTAAGCTATTTATCTATTAATGTTCAGGAAGAGAGGGCAAGAATCCCTATTCGCCGTATGGCTTGTTACGAAAATGTTTTGAAACAAGTACGGGCAGCCACCGACTGAAGCAAACTGCTTGAACCCAGTGGACGGGAAAGTACCGAGTTCAGCAGGGTGGCTAAGTGGGCAACTCACACTAAAATCAGTGCTTTCTCTCCACACCAGCAGTAACCAATCGGAAAATATAATGGAAACAAGAAAGTTTCCATAGCAGTTCCAGATACGCTCTAGGAACAAAACTAGCAAAAAATGAACCAGAACTTTAAGACTAAATCTACAATATTCAAAGACATTATTTTAGAGTTCCTAGACTTCTTACAATCCTCAGCAAGGATATGTTTATTGATTTGAGGGAGACATCAATACGAGAAACATGCATCAGTTGCCTGCAGGACACGTCCTGACCAGGGATTGAACCGGCAACCTCGGTGTGCGCCCTCACCCAAGATCAAACCTGCAACCTTTTGGGGTGCGGGATGATGCTCCAACCAACGGACCACCTGGCCAGGGCTCCAAGGACATTATTTTAAATCTCGGCCTCTTACTGTTCCCTCCCTAACACTAAAAACCGCATTAAAAAAAAAACCACTTTTGCGACAATGATGTTACTTAAGAAAGGGGGGAAAACACAACATCAGTTGAGTCACTCGCTTCTGTATTTCTTGTTTCTTTTTTTTGTAAGTGTCTTGAGGGAAAAGATCTCATTTGCACTGTCCCTCACTCCGTCCCCAAGTACACCACTCACAGCGCTAGGCACACTTGGCCCTTTCCAATCAGTCGCAGACCAGTAAGGACTGAAGCACCCGCCAGTCCCCTTTTGTCTCCCTGCTTGCGCCCATGTTACGCAATAATACCCACAAGTTGCTCCACGCCTTCCACGTGACAACGCCCCCGCCCACGACTCATCACAGCCAATCAGAATGCTTCACACCTGCGGCCGCTTTCCCACCCCACCGCCGTAGGCGGAAGGATCTTTCTTCTCAGACCCGTTTTTCCATCCAGCGCGGCCAATGCGGCTGCGCGCCGGGTCCTGATTGGCCGAGAGCTGCGGGGCTGCGTGCGCAGGCGCCGCCTCGGTTACTAAGGGCGGGAGCCCGGCGAGGGCGCCGGGGAGCCGTGTTGTCCCGGGTCGGTCAAAGCCTGGCCGCGTTCGCCATGCCAAACCGCAAGGCCAGCAGGAACGCTTACTACTTCTTCGTGCAGGAGAAGATCCCCGAGCTGAGGCGGCGGGGCCTGCCTGTGGCTCGGGTGGCCGATGCCGTCCCTTACTGCTCCGCCGACTGGGCGGTAAGGCTGGCGTCAGCGGGCTGGGCAGTTGGGAATTGGGAGGGCGAGGTGAAAGGGACAGTGACCCCGTGACCCCTGCCGGGGCGGCAGGGGAGTCCCCTGTGCCCAGTCGGGGGCAAACAGACGCCTGAACCCCAGCCCGCGAGGCCCGGGTGTCCCTCTGCGGGCCAGGGCGCCGGGGCCTCACCGCTGCTTCTCTCCGTGTCTCCCCTGTCGTGTCCCCAAGCTCCTGGGCCAGGATGAAAAGGAGAAATACGCAGACATGGCTCGAGCGTGGAGGGCTGCCCAGGGAAAGGAGTCTGGGGCTCCGGAAGAGCAGGTAAGGGTCGCCGGGGAGGAGCAGCCTCCTGCCTGGCGTCCGGGTACGTTCCCAGGTGCTGGGTGAGCGAGTGGGGCATGTCAGGGCAGCCCATCGGGCGCCCGAACTGGGGCACACGCTGGTATCATTTGGCACGAAGGCCGGGAGATCCCCTTGGGGGACCCGCGCCCAGTGGGCGGGCGTGGTGGCATCAGGGCCTGTACTGGAGGACCCGAAGCATCCCTTTCTACTCTTTATTATGAGAGAACCTTTTTCGCCGGGTGTTTAAAAGTAGTTCGGAGCAGTCTGTCTTTTTAAACGACACCCAGAACCAGGCCCCTGCTTTGCTTAAAATACATAACGAGACCTGCAGGTGTTGGCAAATATGTGCCTGGAGTGTAAGCACTGAATAAAGCGTATTTTTGGGGGGACTTTTGCGTAGGTAGAACATAAAAATATGAAATAAGATTGGCCTTCTTGATTTGTGTTGAAAAAGTGCAGGATAATTGCATTTCCCTCCTCCTGGGTTCTTTCGGTTCTTACACAGTGAAATTCCATTTTTCCTTCCAACTGCCAGCGTGGATTGACATTCTAGAGAGGTTCGCTTGCTTCGAGAGTTTTATTGTGAGCCTTTGTTTGAGTAGAAGCTCTAATTAGTTTAATTTGTACTTTATTGTGCTTGTGAGCCTAGACATTTTCCCTCCTTCTTACAGTTCTAAGATGTTTCTCTTTGAAAAGTAAGCCGTGTAGGCCCTGCCCTCTCCGGCACTCGGAGTGGGCTCGAGCTGGCTTTCACTTCCGCTGAGCAGCAGAGCGTTAGACTTGACAGACGGGGTTTCTTGGGCCACTGGGCTGCCAGCGCTCCCTGCTCGGTAGGACTCCGCAGCGGTCACATTTGTCACTCACTACTCCAACGGGGTTCGAGTGTCGATAGATTCTGCGTCACCTGCCTTTCCCGTCGCTGTTGTCCACAGCTGCGTACGGGACTACTGCGTGGGTTCGTGGCCTGGAGATGTCACCGAAGTAACCTGCGCGCTGCTTTGCTCAGTCTAGGGGTGTGGGGCAAGGGGCGAGAGCACACGGTTCATTCTCTTCCCCCCAGAAACCTGTGCGCGCCCCGCTGTGGAGGCCGGGCCCCCTCCCGCCGATGCCGAGCGGCTCGCTCCCGGACATGTCGGGACTGTCTCTGAAGAGCGATCGAGGTAGAGTCACCCTGACGCGTCCGCTGGGGTGCACCGGGGGCTCGGGACACTGGGACGTGTGGACCGGTGGGTGTGTGTGCTGTGCGCACTGACCCCACGTTTCAAAGTCGTCGACTGCGTGTGTGGAAGTGTGGCGCCAGAGTCGTAACAGGCCAGCTCCCTCGCTTTTGTTGGGGTGCCCCTGGGGGGTTGTTTTTTTAAGAAACATCTATTCTGTTGGTTTCTACCACTTTGTGTGTTATTAAACATGCTTTACAGGTCTCAGTGTTTATAACCAGGTACTTAAATACACGGAGACCTAAACACACTTCAGTTCCGGAGGCAAAGGCACATTGTCTGCTCCAGCCCGGAAAAGAGCAGAGCCGACAGGGGCCAGCCTCCTCCCTCTGGCTGTTCTTACTAATGGTGGCGGTCTGACTCTACTGAGGACTAATAAACTCTGACAGTCTTAAATGTAGCCAGTCCTGGTAAACAAGGCCCTCCCCACATTTTCTCCCCTTAAGATAATTTACACATGGTCTCGGGTGTACTGGTAAGAAGTAAAGGGTGAACTACATTGCCCGTAGTTTGTCGCAGAGATTTTCTACACGATTCTACTTGACTGTCTCCTAGACCCTCTTACTTGTCGGCCCTGGGTCTCAGCCTTCCTGACCTTCGGCAGCCCTGAGGTTCAGGGCGTCCATTCAGCTGACTTACAGAGAGTGGCTGTGAGTCTGGGTGATCTTGTTGCTTCATGCAAAGGGCGGTTGCTGCTTCAATCCTTGGTGGGCGTAACTGGAAAACTCTGGATTCCTCCGCTGCCTGCAGCTGATGGGTCCTCTCCTTCCCAGCTCCCTGCAGAATGTAGGGACGCGAGGAAGATGGTTCCAAAGGGTTTGCTTTTGCAGAAGGGGCGGACGGGAGGCAAGTCACCAGCTCATGTTGTGTTATGATTTTTTTTTAGCTCTCCAGGGAGGTGTCTTTTATTTTCTGAACATTTTCAGCCACGGCGAGCTGCCCCCGCACTGCGCACAGCGCTTCCTGCCCTGCGAGGTCGGCTGCGTGAGGTACTCCCTGCAGGAGGGCATCACGGCCGACTTCCACAGCTTCGTCAACCCGGGTGAGGACCTGCGGGCGGGTCTGGGCGCAGAGAGCGCAGGCGTTGCTGTGGCCTCCTTGGCTGCGCCGTGTGTTTTTGTGGAGCTGACGCTCACCTGAGTTCCAGAGGCTTCAACGGTGCTTGAGTGAAAACTGTGGAGAATCGGGTGCCACCGCGGGGCTCTGGTTCTGGTTCCTGACCCCCCAGTGAGCACGTGTGCTGGGCGGGGAGCACGCTGAGACCCCACAGCCTGCCGTGTGCCTGCCCGCCTGACTCGATCACCGACCGGCGGTGACCGTGGATGGCTCGTCGACACACAAAAAAAACATACACAGAGACAACCAGGTCGTGTGGGGAAGGAGGAACGGAATGGCCACTCTCTCTAGTGGGGACCACCAGGCCACCCTCCCTAGGGGAGAGCGCCCCATTCCTCCGCCAGAGCAGGCTTTTATTGGGTTCGTTTACATAAGAATTCAGGTAAAGCTCATTACTCATTGCCAGGAAGAAAGTATCAAACAATAGACAACAAAGAACTCTGAGGGCCTGTTTTGAGTCAGGGTCAAAGAGCTGTGAAAGACTTGGAGGAACAAACTTACTTCCTCCTTGGACCCTTCTCATTCAATTGAGAGCATTCTAAACAAAGCAGGTTTCACAGGATTTTATCTTGTTTCTTAGACGTGATCACCCGGGGAACCCGCCCTTTCTAATACAGGGCTGCACCACCTGTTTCAGGCTTAGGTGAAGCTGGGGGAACTAAGGCAACCAAGAGATAAGGGGATTTTCTTGCAGACCATGAGCACTCAGGCTTTGTCAAAGCCGAGGGGTGAGGGTCCATCAGCCCCTTTTGCCGTAGCCCCCAACGTCCTTTTTGGGGGGCCTCCCACTTGATCATGCCTGTCTTAGGTTGTTCCCCCCTTGGGGAATCTTACCCGTCATTGGCTAACCGACCAAGCATTGGGGACCAGGCAGGGTAAAGTAAAAGGAGCAGAAACGGTGCTCCTGCCAGGGAGATAAGCTTTTGTCTCCTTCTGGCTTAGGGTTCCAGGTTGTTCCCTCAGCGTTAGCCCAGGCAGGGGTCACAGCTTCTGATATCAGGCAGGGCGGTTCCCAACACCCACTGGCTGCCCCGCTGGAATTTTCTAGAAGCCGCTTCTGTGGGGCTCCGCTCAGGGGTGTCGTCTCCTGTCCCCCTCCTCGGCCGTCCTGCGTTTTTAACTGGCATTGCTCTGGAAGCCCAAGCAGAGTGCTGAACCCTTCTGACCTGTTACCTCCTCTGCAAAGTGGGGTTCGAACCTATCAGGGAGCTGCCCAAGGACTGGTGGGAAAGGGGAGAGCCCCGCAGCTGCAGGCTGTCGCACTCGGGCATCTCCAGCATCTCCCTCCCGCTGCCCCACTCATCACAGCGGCTCGTGACAGAGACCCGGGGCTGGGGTCAGTTTCCATGGGGATGACAGGAGTGATGGGAGCACGGGACGCTGATGCATGCGGGGACGCACCTGTGTTTGCGGAGGAGTAAAGGACGAGGCCGGGGACGGAGGAGCTGCTCTGGTTTGTCCACTGCCGTCCGGCTCGTGGGGACGGCCCAGTGTGCTTCCTTCTTTCCGGGTGACAGAGCCAGCCCTGCTCACACCGGGACGGCTGTGGCTCAGGACAGGCCAAGGAGCCGCTCGTTCTGTGTGGCTGTGGGGGTTGGAAAGACAGAGTCCACAGGCTTTTCCCTCCGAGAGAGACCGCTCCTGCAGACCTTGCTCTGTGGGGACCGCGGACCTCCCAGCCCCCGAGCGGGGACCCCTTCAGCGCATAGGTTCTTCACCCAGCATTCCTTTTCCTGCATCAGTAACTTGCCTTTACAGTAGCTTAGGCAGCGCACTGAAATTCTTTGGTAGTCACCGTACCTTTGGTTGAAACATGCTATGAAATAGGGCTGATAGCATGTATTTTCACATGGCAGTAACAACGACCTGCCTGTCCAAACATGGTCATCCCAGGGATGTTGCTGAAGGGTGACCGGAGGGCTGCCAGGGCTCTGCTTCTCAACAAAACATTTTGTGTTGCAGGGGAAATTCCACGAGGGTTTCGGTTTCATTGCCGGGCTGCAAGTAAGTATGCAGTGGGCGGGCATTAAGTGTGCTGTGTGACTGGTTAGGGCGCTGCTTTAACCAGGTGCACGGAGTGTCTGCTGGGAACCAGCCCTGAGTTCGTGGTTGGAGACTGCGCAGAGGGTGGTGGGTGGGGTGTAGCGTCCCTGAAACCTTCCACGTTGTACAGACCGGGCGGGCGGTGCCCCATTTCGTCCATGGGGTGGTGGTGGTGCTTCCTGCACGCGTCCTTGGCCTTGGGATCGGCTTGTGGCGGCCAGGTGCGTAGGTCGGTCCTCCGGGAGGTATCCAATTATCTGGATTTAGGGCAGTTCACAGGGGCGTCCTTTCAGAATTCAGGAAAAAAGATGATGCTTCAAAAATGACAATTTAAACATTTAAAGAAGCTCTGAATTAATTTTTTAGGTGAGGAAAGCGGGCTTTCATTTTCGGTGTTTTGGAGCCAAAGGACATGACTGTGTAACTAAGCTCTTAAACTAAAGTCTTACAGAAACTGGATTTTACCCAGCTTCCTGTTAGACTGGAGTGAAAGTCGTGGTAACAGGTGCATTTTCAAATTTATATTTGGAAGTGTCAGTGTTGGACTAAAAGTACTTTTACCTAAAAACCACGGCGACACCTGGGTTGCAGAAGTGTTGGAAGTTGGAAATAAGGTTTTCAGGTCTGCCGTGACCGACTGTTTGGGATGCTCGGGTGCTGTTCTGGTTCACTGTGGCCGTGCCTGTGAGGTTTCCCCGCGCAGTGCGTGCGGACTCCGGACAGCACCAGGCGCAGGGCCGAGCGCGTGCTGTGTGTGGTGCGGTGGGCCCTCTGGGAGAGCGGGGCGAGGCAGCTCAGGTACAAGTCAGTTCCAGGTGCAGGAAGGACGGTTACTGAAAAAATAAACTCCAGAAGGAAAAGAAGACCGTCTTCGTGGCCGCGTCCCCGCTGAAGGCTGGGATCAGTTAGCCTTGCCTGATTCTGTCGTTAAGGACACTGTGTTGCCCTGAGCATGCACTTCCAGGCTTTGGGTTCACATCGGTTCTTCTTCAGTAGTTCTGCTGAAGTTACTTCCTGGTTCCCTGGAACAGAATGGCCTCGGTATTCTGGTGTCTTACGTTTGATGACCCTGGTGGAGCGTTCTTCCTGGGTCTGTTGTTGCGGACTGCTGGTCCTCGGTGTCCAGGCGCGTGTCCGGGCCTCATCCTGTGCCTGTTTTTCGCTGAGCAGCGTGTGTGAAAACGTGCCTCCCTCCCCAGAAAAGACGTCCCTCTGGGGCACAGCTGGGCTCGCCGGGTCGCTCAGCCCGATCTCAGGTTAAAACCGGGCGCAGGCCTGATGGGAGGCCGTCTGTTGCTGGTTGAGCTTAAGTTTAAAGGGGGGGGAGCTGGACAGATGCCCATCGCAATACCAGTAAAGTTTCTCATTGACTTCACAGCATAGACAATGGGAGCCAGAAGACAATTGAATGTTTTTATCACAAATATTTTATATACACAATAATACTGGAGTGTTGTTTTTAATTCTTATTGCCTCTTAAATCTTCTCCTCCGGAATTGGTGAATGCCCAGAGTATCGATGAACCCAGGCACCAGGTCCAGCCCAGGGTTTCTTCCTTCCCGAGACTGCGGCCGTCTCCTCTCCGCGGTGCCGCTTCCCTGCCGCCCGCCGTCCGCGGCCGAGCTCGTCCTGCAGGCTGCTCGTAGTTTAGGGTTTTACACTGGAGTTTGTAACTCGATCTTCTTCGGTGTGGATGTGCTGTTTCCAGTCTGTCCAGTACCTTCCGTATCCGGAGTGTTATTTTTGCATCTGTTTCTGTCCGCTCTGGTTTTCCTTCTTGTTCCGTTGTGTGCCTGCTTATCCCTATGGAGTGCTGACAAGAATCCCTTTGGAGCAACTTGAGGCTTCAGCGGTGTTTCCTTCTTGTCACTGGGTGGTGCTTGCACGTGTCCTGACCGGGGATTGGACGGTGTTCTCGTGAGACCAGCTGCCCAGCCAGGACACGCCGCCCCTCTTCTCACAGAGGGTTTCTCGTTGCTTCCAGACCCCTGCGGCCCGGCCAGCCTGCCAGGCCTCTGCTCACCTCCTCTCCGGGAACTGGCACGTGACCCTGGGGAACAGCTGCCCCCGCGCCAGGCCCTGCTCTCTGGATTTCGTGTTCACTTCCGTTCTCAGCCCGTGATTCCTGGCTGCTCGAAGTCCCCCCACACCCCAGGCATTTTACACTTTTGTGGTGAGGTCGGTCTGAATACCTGGTCCATGTTCTGCTGGAAGTGGAGACCTTACCACCTTTAAAAGTTGTCATTGTTGCTGAGTCCTTGGCCTTACTAACAAAACAGACGCGTGAAAGGCAGCGCTGAAACAGGAAGAATGCCGCAGGCTCGGTCACGTGAGCCTGGGTTTCGGTCCCGACTCCCCTGTTCTCCAGCTGCTGACTTCCGATAGCCGAGCCCCTTATCCACAGGGAGCTCGTTCCAGGCCC
This sequence comes from Tonatia bakeri, assembly GCA_004024845.1. Taxonomy (NCBI): domain Eukaryota; kingdom Metazoa; phylum Chordata; class Mammalia; order Chiroptera; family Phyllostomidae; genus Tonatia; species Tonatia bakeri. The sequence goes on from PVIA01015218.1 coordinate 22,125, forward strand.
CCGTGAGTGCCGGGACCGTGGGTGGTGCCGAATCCTGAGAGTCCAGTATGTTTCTGGCCCGGACGGACCACCTGGAGTGCCATGTGTCAGGCAGGCACACGAGGGAGACGGCGGTGCCGGCGAAGTGGGACCATTGCCGCAGTGCGCTTCTGCTGTCGGGGCGAGAACGGCTGACCTCAGGCCTGCTCTTGTAATGGCTTCGCGGTCTTCGGGGTTTTTTTTTTTTTTTTCCTGCTACAATTTTACAGATTTTATGGGTAGAGGGTTCATTCTTATGATCTTGGCAGCCTCAACATGCAGCTTCTTCTTGTCGAGTTGGGGCCTTCCACCTTTTCGCTTGAGGGCAGCTCCTCGGGCTTCTCTGTGGCAGATCCGAATCGCCAGCGTCGTTGCTCTTGCACTGGGGGCCGTGAGTAGGTGGAGCAAGGGTGACTTGCACACCAGCGCTGTGGCACTGTGACGGTGGGTCTGGGAATGTAAACTGCCAGTGACCCCGGGGCAGTCCACGCGGGGCACAGAGGGGAACGCCAGGCAAGGGGTGTGTCGGTCCCGGCGGGACAGAGTGGGGCGCTGAGGTGTCATCACGCGACTCGGGGTGGTGCTGCACCTCAGACTCCCAGACTGACCTTGGGGGGCCTCTCAGAACCGTCAGACCGTGGCTGAAGCAGGTAACCAGCCGCAGCGGTGACCACAGGTTGGGGCTGCCGAGGCCGCGGGAGACCTCGTCCTGTGTCCCCACCCCCGTCCCCGGTGCTGGGCTCGGTCCGATTTTGAATCCAGCCTTCTCTCCAATTCCTTCAGGCGACTCCAGTCACAAGATCCCTATTTCGAACTTCGAGCATGGGTGTGACCAGGCCACGGTGCTGCAGAACCTGTACAGGTTCATCCACCCGCGCCCGGGGACATGGCCACAGGTCTACTGCAAGGTGAGCGCACGTCAGGGCTTCCGTTCGGTGTCCGCGTAGATGCCGGCAGACCCGCCACGGGCTGGAGCGCATGAGTGCCGTGTGTCAGCTGCGTGTGCTGGTGCGAGGCCCCCACCGGGAGCTGTTTCTGCGGTGACTTGCTCCCGGGGGTCCCGGGGGTCCTGGGGGTCAGTGCGGGTTTCTGCTCTGGTGGACCTCGGCTTTCAGTGTCTCCTCCGGGGACACCCTCAGGGCCCCTCCCCTGGAACACGGGCGCTCTCTGTCCCTGCCCCTCCCAACAAGACCGTCCTCCGCTCAGAACTGGTCCGCAGCTGTCCCTCGAGGGGCTCCCTCTCCAGTCTCCGGGGTTTCTCGCCTTTCGTTCGTCCAGACCTAGGCCAGGAGCTCGAGAATTGGGTTCAGCCTCACTGTTGGCGTCGCCATGACCTTTCTCTGAACAGCGATTTCTTTATTTCTCTGCCCGAGCCTCACTCGCCTGTCATGCAGCGTGCTCACATGGCCCGTGGACGTGCCCGTGGTTAACGGCTGTGGTCCTCTTGGGCACAAGTTGCTCGTCCTGTCACCGCAGCTCT
>PVIA01015219.1:0-23612 GCA_004024845.1 Tonatia bakeri
AAAAAAAAAGTCATCAAATAGAGGGTTAGCAACAGGGAAGTGGGAGGAGGAGGGAGGGGGAAAAGATATAGAGAATAAATAGCATAGACAATAGGTAGAAAATAGGGGGAGGGCAAGAATAGTATGGGACATGTAGACACTAAAGAACTTATGACACATGGACATGAACCAAAGGGGGGAATGTGGGTGGGCAGGGTGGAGGGGAGTGAAGGGGGAAAGTGGAACAACTGTAATAGCATAACCAATAAAATAAAGAAGAAAAAAAAGAAAAAAGGAAATAGGAAGAATTCCATAGTATATTATCAAGTCAGGCCTGGAGATAAAGAGGATGCAGACATAAAGAAGGAATTCACTCAGAAAAAAACAGACGAACAAAAATTCAGAGACAGAAATTTGCAGAGAAATATGAAGGAAAGTAATTAACCTGGTTTGGCTGAGGTACAAATTACCTAAAAGAAACAGGCCAACAATCTAACGTGTATGGGCTCCAGCTGCAGGCAGCTTTTGGGGGAGCCTTTAAAGTAAAACAATAAATGCTGCACTTTTTTTTTTCCAATCCAGGCCCTAAAAAGGTTTTTTAAAAATACAATAAGAAACATGGGAGCTAAAAGACAAATTACCTTTTTGGCTGACGAAGGCTTAACTGGAAGAGAATTTTTCTTCCAGTTAAAGTCAAATGGGCCTGTTCACTGACCCCAACAACGAGGCAGACTTTCCCAGGTACAGACACTGAACCAACCCCCCTGCACCTATTCCCCACACGGTCTCCGCAGACAGCATGTCCCACAAGCAAGAAGGGCAGAACTGAGCAAACCACACCTCGTTTATTCTCTCCAAATTCAAAACAGATCATTTACTCCATATCCTCAAGAACAGTAGGAGAAAAGAGGGTGGCAAGAAATACCACCAGTGGAGCTTCTTCCACCAGAAAAGAAACATGAGAAATGGCAACGACGCATTCTCTGTGACGTGAATCACTGAAGACATCTGCACAGAACACCATGACTGAACTGCACTTCGCAAACAGCCTGACATCAGTTGTAGGGTGCTGGAAAGCAAAGAGGGGACTAATTACCCAGGTAAGAGTAAATTAAGGCTTGAACCACAACATTTAACCCTAAATGGTTCTGATTTCCAGGGCCCGTCCTCAGTTCATTACACATGAGTAACTCAGCTCCAGCAGAGACAAGACAAGCAAGGCTCCGAGAGGGAAGGCAGACTCTAAGGGTGGCACTCAAACCAGAGCGGCAGCAACAGGGATGAGAAGGACACAGATGCAAAGGGCAAAAACCACAGAGCAAATGAGTACATCACTAGATGCTGATTTAGTTAAATCAAAAGTTCGTATAAGAATTTGTAAGAAAAGATACGTTAATTTAGAAAGCCTGAAATTCAAAGCTGGGAAGTTGCTACGATAATCACAAAAGTATCATATACTTAGGAAGCAAAAGCATTATTGAAAGTATTTCTAAAAAAAAAAACTAATCACTATTTCAATCTATTAAAGATATTCATTTAAGAGATCACTACGTTCTATCTGTTTGATACGGAAAACAGGCTTGAATACAGCAAAACAAAAGGCCCCGAGTCAACGAGGACTAACAGAGCAGACTGTCAGTGCCCACGCACAGCGGAGCACTGTTTGAGGAGCAGGCATGCAAGGGCAATAGGTGGAACCAACTGCAGACAGCAACGCCTTCTTGCTCCACTGCGCACTGACGACCCTTCCGTTGCACTTTTCCTTTCCCTTTCGGCACAGTGAGTCTCAGCTCCTTCAGGTCGAACTCAGAGACAAAGACACTTTACAGAACTTGTCGAGATATGCCAAACCCCTAGCTTCCAATGTTTCATATGGAGAGCTGCTTAATTATAAGCCAATACTATTAACCACAACTACATTTTCAGAATTAAAATTGAACTGCAGGAGATAAAAACAGAAAAAACACTAATCACAAGACTCTTATGATCACTCTTTCATGTTTTTCCGTTTTTAGTTCCTCTATGCTTCACCCAAGATAAATTCTTAAAGACTCTTCTTTATCACTAATTCTCTCGAGCTGGATTCAATCTGTTATTCAACAATCTACTTTCTAATTTCAAGTGTAATAATTTTCATTTCTTTAAGTTCTTATTTGCTCCTTCTCAAATCTGCCTTCTAAGTAATGTTTTATTCATATTTTCTATACCTGTTACCGTACAAAACTATTCAATAGTCTAGCAGACAAAGGTTTTACGGGTCTGATTCTGCTGTTCATTGTTTCAGATGGTTCTTATTCATGGACCACCCTGGTATTTCCATGTACTTTACAACTTCAGATGATGAGCACGCCTTCCACAGAACTTGTTCCTGGAGAACTCATGCTGTGTACGTTTACAGCTGGTCCTCCAGAAAAGACTGGTGCTGTCAGCTGCCAAGCTCTCCAGGCACAACTGAAGAATACTTTCAGATAAACTCGTTCCTTAAAGATTTCCAAACCACACAGGCAACACAGTTCAAGCCCTTGTGAATCCAGGCCATAAACCAAACCCGATTAACTATATATGCCCTTGATTAATAAATCAAGTATATTTTTAAACAGACTTCTTACAGGAAACTTAAAAGAAGTTATTTCATAGTTGTTCCTACTGATTTTTATTAAATACCACCAACAAATAATGTCTTACAATATCTTGCATGTGTATAAATGTCTTATCAGTTTATTAAGGCAAATAAGAAAGTTAAACTATTTTCAATATCTTACCTGTTCAAGTGCTTGGGCTTTGTCTTGCTCTATTTTCTTTACAGTTTCCTTTTCAGCTCTGAGTGATGAGGACGACACAGTTTTAACAGACATAAAATCAACAGTCATCCATTCATCCCTCTGTTAAAAAAAAAGTCATTTTGAACTAAAATCAAACTTAACACTAAGCACTTAATAATAAGAGGCACTCAAACCTAGGTTTAATCCCACATGACTATCTAACTTGAAACAAGTTTCTTAGTCTTCTCAGTCTTATTTTCTCCCCTATAAAATGGAATAAAATCCCTACTTTTCGGGACTGTTTTAAGGGGTAATGAGAAAAGAGGTTTAATGCATCCAGACCAGAGCCTGACACTCAACAGCCACTCAAACACTAGTTCCTCTTCAGCCTTCTTTCTCCCTGTGGCTGACAGTGTACGAACAGCATTATTCCTCACGCACATGAACTGTAGTCCAAAATCTGGGAACCATCCAACTATAAGCTTGCTACAAAAATTATGACATGAGGAGAAGAAAAGAAAAGCTGTGACTGAACTCTACACACTGTAGAAAGGGCACATAAAGGCAACAGTAAAGGCTTCAAGTATACACAGGGCAAGTCCCACTTCTCCATCGGGAGCCAGAGGGAAGAACCCTTCCAGAGGGACCACAATAGAGATAAGCACTTACTTTCTCACAGAAGGAGAAGGGGAGTCTAAAGGCTCAGTAAACAGCATTACTGCCAAAATTATTCATAAAGTATATTGTTTTCAAAATCTAGTTTTTCTACATAAGAAATTACAATCGTCTTCATTAAACAGTCATCTATTCTTATAAGCTCACACTTCTTTGTTTAAAATCAGGTGGCTTACCTGAATACCTTGGTTGTTAGCTTCTTTTTCTGGCTTTTCACTTTTCAGTTTCCAGGCTTTTTCCTTGCCAGGAGTCTGGGATGGAGCAGCCTCAACCCATTCATCTTCAGAGCTCTAAGAATTGTTAGATAAAGTAAACTCTCCAATTTATGCACTTTCATTTAAAAACTTTGTGCTGTTGTTAAAGAGCAGAAAATCAGCTTCCTAGAGAAAATTCATACACTATACTTCCCCTTTAAAAAATTACACTGAAAAATTTGAAGAAAAAACATGTAAACTCTTTCTTCAGGAATAAACTTACAAAGCCCCAATTAAAGTATTTCTATGTTTTTAGTGGCTTATTATGAAGCCAAGGGAAACCAAAACACAAAGATCAGAACTGCTAGATAAAGAACTCACTTCACCACAGAGCAACAGATCCTACCAACATCAAGTAGTACTGACACCTTTGCTCAACCAGAACAAAGGAAACAACACCAACTGAACGAGCTTGCCTCAAAGTTTCAAATATAAGATTCCTCTAGATCTAAAAATGCAGAGATCTCAGTTAACATCTAGGCTGGAAAAGCACCTACTATGTTTAAGTAACAGATTATTCAATCAATGAAGTGGTATTTAGCAGTATCCCCTATGTGCTAAACAGTATGCCAGGTTTGGGATTTTGTTTTCAACAGATATATCAATCACCTCTCCCACATTAAGTATCATAATCAGTATTTTCACATATTATCATGCTGACTCCTTAAAAAACCCAACATGAAATATTAATTTAGTTTTACAGATAAGAAGAGCTCCCCAAAATAAGTTACTTGCCCAGGTCACATGGTATCCAATTAGAAGAAAACTCATAAAAGCATTTGTAACTTTAATTCCCGCTATTCTTGAAGCCCAACTGCATTCCTAGATGTCCTATGAGACTCTGTAGTCCAAATAAATAGTACAAGGCAGTTTATGTTTGGTTTCTGTTACCTGTACCCAAGAGTGCGACCTAATACATATCCCCTCCTCTCCATTCTTAAAAAGCAGCCACCCCAGATCAAATCTTCTTCTGTCTCACCCCGACAACTGGAAGGGCCAAATTAGTCTCTTGTTCTCCAGTCCTTCCTGCCCCCTTCCCTCTCCAGCCGCCACCCTGAATACATTCAGAATACCAGAAGGGCACATCCGACCACAGCACTCCTCTCCTGTGGCTCCCTGTCACAAAGGCTGCCAGTCGCTCCTCCTCTTTCCTACCAATAGAACCCAATCCTATGGGGAGACATAATGTGCCTCCCTTGCTGGAAAGTGAAGGCTATAACAAAGTGTCCAATGAGATGAAAATGAAAGTATTGTGTGGGACTTTCTGGAAGTTAAGAAAGGGATGATATCCTCTTTCCTATTATCCAGACTAACAGACAATGTCATAAAGGCGATGGAGGAGCAAGACAGTAGATGTCTACCCTAGAAGACCACACTAGTCCTAGAATGCCCAACTGGTTTCTTTCTTATGAAAGAAACATTAACTATTTGTTTAACCAATGACAATTCAGAGATTTTCTCATAAATGCAAGTGAACCTAAATAAATGATATCCCTACAGAATAAAGCCACCTCTTCATTTACAAGGTTCTATCAACTCTTACAGTTTCATTTCCATTCACTCCCCTCTTGTTTTATAATCTAATGCTATTAAATTGCTTATAATAATATCTAGACACATATATCACACATACTCATACACCATGTTATTTCACAAGCCCATGCCTTTGCTCTTACACTTCCTCTGGGCTGAAACGCCACACACCCCTTTAAATGCCAGGCGGATTCTTATTCATCCTTCAAGTCTCAACTCAAGCAGCATCATTCCCTCAGTAAATGCCCTTTCCTCATGCTGACCTCATTCTCTTGCCGATTTTAGTTTCAATCGTCCATTTTACCTTTAGAACTCATAAACCACCAATATGCCCCCTGACCTATCACGGCTCCCAGACTCTCCTTTTCCTAATTATGATGGCTCCTGTGTAGCCATCATAATTAACCTCTAGGCCTAATAGTCAAAACCTAGAATATGGAACCAAGACAGAAAGTACTTCAAGTTAAAAATCAGTCAAAGATACTTGAGGACTTCTGCTTCTGTCCATGACAAAATAAATGCCATCAGACTAAAAATATAGAAATAGAAATGAAAATAGAAAATGTATGAAATAATTGTTTTAGACATTGTGTCTTAGTGCAGGTCTATGATTCTGAGAAAAAGGAAACGAATGAAATGAACACCGCAATTACAATCTCTACTGCCTTCTGCCTAGTGGCACTTTCAGACCACGGCACAAGGGGAATAATTCAAGCCAAATATGACAACCTCACTGAGCCAAGGAAACAGAATTTTAACTTTATGAAGGCTGAGACAGTACCCATGAAAAGGGAGCTACATGGAGAAAGAGCTCCAGGAACCCACATAGGAGACCCCCCACCCCAGGCTTTAACTGATTACCAGACTGAACATGCTTAGGACAAAGTCCACAAAGCCCCACAAAGAATAATTCAAGAAACCATTCAAGAAACCATTACCAGAGAGCTATAAGCAGAACAATTCCCAGAGCTCACAAAGTGCCAGAAGATATTCTAGTTCCTACCAGCCATAATAGAGAAATTTTAAATACCCAAAACAATCAGCAGAAAACCCACAAGGGCCATCCATGCCTCAGCATGTCATGTTAGTAAGGCTAAATCAGCTCTAGAGTTGAGACTACTCTAGATACCCACTAAGGAAACTTAAACACCAGCTTTCCCAAGGACTAAACTAATCCACAAGTAACGAATTCTATGCTGAAGAAAACTCAATACTCAAAGGAAATTAACAAAATCCAGCAGTTATGATATAACTCTCACAAGGTTCAGTATCCAACTAGTATTTATTAAACATTCAAGGCAGAAAAGTGTGATCTAAAGGCAAGAAAAAGCAGCTAACTGAAAAAGAACAACAGAAAGAGAGATAATGGCATGCTAAACTAGGACTCTGACACAGCTATTACAGATGTGCTCAAGGAAAGAGAAACGTGAACATAACAATGAAACAACCTGAAGACATAAAAGACACAACTGAAATGTCTAATGAAAAATACCAACAATGGGAACATCACTGAAGGGGGTAACAGCAAACTAGATGCTACAAAAGAAAGGACAGTGATCTTGAAGCTGAAGACATAACTATCATATCTTTCCAAACTGAAACACAGAAAGAAAATTAACAGAGGCTCGGTGGCCTGTGGGACAGTATTGAAGAGACTAGCAAAATAAAGACACAGAAAAAATATTTCACAAAACAATCGCCAGAAAGTTTTTAATTTAATGGAAACTATAAACTATAAATCAAAAAAGCACAACAAACCCAAGGCAGAGAAATACAAAGAAAACAGTACCAAGACACATCATAACTGATTTGCTTTAAAAGAAGAAAAAAAAGATGGTGAAGAAAAAAACTTTAAAAGCAGTCAGAGCAAAAAATTATACAGGGAGGAAAAGGGATGAAAATGTCCACAGAATTCTCACTAAGAATAATGCCGCTGCCCCGGCTGGTGTGGCTCAGTGGACTAAGCGCGGGACTGCAAATCACAGGGTCACACGTTGGATTCCCAGTCAGGGCACACGCCTGGGTTGCGGGCCAGGTCCCCCAGCAGTGGACGTGCAAGAGCAATCACACATTGTTCTTTTTCTCCCTCTCTATCCCCCACCCTCCCCCCCGCACAACCTTGAGATATGCAAAGATTAGGATTCCAAAAGCAGTAACTAAGAAAAAGTAATGAGGAAAGAAAGTGATTGATACACTGGACTTGACAACAGAAAACACAGCGGGACAGACGAGGACTTAAAACGATGCTTTACAATCACCGTTAATCTCCAGGGATGACTCCACAAAAACCTACTGCACACAGTAGGACGGACAAAAGCACAGAAACTGACAGCACCAAGTGTTGGTAAGAATTCAGAATAACAGGAGCTCCCATCTCACACACTGCGGATAAGAGGGTAAAACAGTCCTACCACTTTTAAAAACAATGACGTTTTCCCAAGAGAAATAAAAACATGTAAACCCAAAAAGACTTGTACACAAACATTCACAGTAACTTTATTGATAAAAGCCCCAAGCTAAAAAACAACCCAAATGATTTTCAACCGGTAAACTGATAAACAAATTGTGGTATATTCATACACTAAAATATAGGAAAAGGAAGGAACTGCTGATAACATGCAACTACATACATGAGTGCAAAATATTATACTGAGCCAAAGAAGCCCAACACAAAAAAGATCACATTACATGAATAATTTATATGAAATTCTAGAACAAGGAAAACTAATCTATTGTGTCATAAAGCAGATACATGGTTGCCCATTCCCAGAGTGGGAGAAGAGGGAGTATCTTAACAGACAGGTTAAACAGGTATAGTTACCAAATAGTACATTTTAAATAGGAGCATCTTATTATACGTAAATTATACCTCAGTAAAGTTGGCGTTAAGAAAAATAGAGACCTTGATAAAGATATACCTTACAACCTCACATGGGTCCTCGGCCATTCATTGCTTCTCTTTTATTGCTGAAGCAAACTTGTTTCAAATTTACATTATTTCCCCAATCCTTCCATCCTACTTCCACTCCCAAATTATCTACTCAGGTGACTCTATCTTCTCCACAAAACAGAGAACAGCAGAAACACAGCCAACAGTCCGCTCCCCTCCCCCAGACCCCTCAGTCACCTGGTCTGCGCACACCTCTGCGGCTTCCCTCCTAGCTCAGAGGATGCCGCTACTCCCGATCCGAGCTTTTTCCCTGGGGCCTTGGTAATCCACAGCTGTCATCCTCTTCACTATTTATCCTTCTTCCCCTAAAAATATTCTCTCAAAAAGACCCCCCAAACACACATACTCCCCTTAACTATCCTTCCATCTTCCCTTCCCCTCACTGTCAGTATAGGCTTCTCTTTCCTTCCTAAATTCACTTCAGTACGAGGTGAGTACTGAGCACGCATTCAAACTATTCTCTCTAAAAAGGTATATGTTATACAACTTAATAGGTATATATAAATGTACGTATTGTATGCTGCAACAAAAAAACTTACCCACATTTCCAGGGAAGAACAAAGAACAGGATAATGTGTCTCTAATACAGGGAAATGTCCCTAATCAAATGACATAATGTTTTGTCAGCCTGCCAGATGTAGCCCCAGGAGATGGGACTTCTTAACCTGTGATCCCACATAAACTCAAGGGAGTTTTATAAACCCCACTGAAATAAATAACTTTGTATATTAGTTTCTTTTTTAAGAAAGGATCACTTACTTTTATCAGTTTCTCCATGCAGTTCACAACCCAAACCCACAAATGTGAAGAGAGTGTCTTCATCTTCTTTTCACTTTAGGATTTTGGAACTGTATTTGCCCTGAGTTATACTCCAAAAACATATGTTTCTATATAATTTAAATGTTCCCACCATTACAAAATATGCTGGATACTTGACAGAACAATCCAGCTGTACTTCTCACTATGAATGTATACACTGCATTCTCATAAGGCAGGCTTTCACAAGCCAATTATCATCTCAGGGTATGCTGCCAAAACTTTACTTTCTGGAACTCCAAGAGGGCCAGACTTTGGAATATGGTGATTCACCTGAAAGCAAAGCCTCTAAAGATCATACCTAAGAGACCAATTATCCCTAACATCTTTGGCTCATTGCTCTGTAAGCACAGTATACCTTTCTTCCTGGAAACAAGTTTGAAGGGTTGGCCTGCCTTCCTCTCCTTTGTAAATCTGCTCATCCCAGAACCAGCTTGACACAGAGCAAGCCCAGCATTCTCTTTCTTTTGGCCCCAAAGATAAGTATATAAACATATTCTACTTTCAAGACTTAACTCTTAATTTCTATGAAAAAGCAAATTGGGGCAACAGACTTTCAAATGTCTTGGAACATCTTTCCTTTATTTGTACAGCATGACCCTTCCCTGCTTCTCTTAATTTTCCATCCACCTCTGCTTAACATCTTCATTGGCTCCTCATTGTTGGTGTTCTTTCTTCTCACTTTCCCTTGACAATTCATTTATTCTAACGGCTTCAATAAGCAATGGCTCCCAACTCTCATCTCCATCTTCTTACCTCTCTTTAACCTAACCTCCTTATTTCTAATATTCCCTGAACATTTCCCAAGTAGATGTCTACCAGACATTTTCATATCCCAACTAGTAATATTTTTTAAGTTCTCATATCTATTAAGTTCCCATACATTATTCTTGAAACTAAATTTTGTCAAGTAGATGCTTTGGTTAGTTTTAGTACATACTTACTGATGAACTATCAGTTGACTCATTGTTTTTTTCATACTTCTGTTTCTTGCTCCTTTTTTTTTTCTCTTTCTTTGCTTTTTTTGAATGCTTGTCTTTTTTTTTCTTTTTCTTCACAGAGTGTTCCTAAAAATAATCATTTTAAAGAAAAAAGGACTTAAAGTTTAACTTACTTTAAAAGAAGTATATCAAGGAAAAAAATCTACATTCCAAAAAACTTTAAATTTTTCAGGAACTGAAACAAGAAACATGACTACATGAGTAAGATCTTCTAAGAAACCTTAGCATACTTCTAAAATATATGCACTGCTAATAAATCATAGAGCTGAGATATTTTATAAGAAAATATGAGGGAAGTTTTAATTTATTTGTAGATTCATTTGACAAATATATATAATCAAATAAACACATATATACACAAACATATGTATATATGTATATATGTGTATATATCCTCCTATGGCCCCAAAAGAATTTTATAGATTATTAGGCCATTTAAAATACAAGATAGCATAAATTAAAATTATGAAAAAAGGAAACAAGAATTAAGACAAAAAACATGACATTAAGTTTAAAATTTATAAGCTTGTACAAATGGTTCAGAAATTTGAAGCTAAACTTTCTATCAGCCTAATTCAAGTAACAAAATCTGTCCAATGTTATAATGTCCAAAATATCAAAATATATTATTCTTGCCAGAGATAAAACTATTCTGTAATGCCCACTATGCAATATTCATTCTGTAACTTCCGAAAAGTCTATAAAGTAGCTCCTCCAATATTAACTTAAGTACGAAAAAGGCATGACTTAAATCAAGTAAACCTGTCAGCACTCACCTGTGAGAACTGTTCAACCCGCTCACGCACATCAGGGAGCATCCACGTATCCTCACCCCGAAGTCGTTTAAGTTCTTTATGCCTTTCTTCCTTTTCAAAACTGGCTTTGGCCTAAAATATTGGGGGGGGAAATTAACACTGATCCAACTGCTTTTCACAAAAAAAAGTAAAACAAATTCTCTTACTTTCATGTATGTTCTCATAAATCAATTTTCCCTTGAGAGGAATTTGCTTCTACCAAAGCGTTTGGGAACATTTCAGAAGAAAGAAAGGAAAGGAAAAGGAAAACCCTCTCCTTCCACATTACCGATCACATTGCCAATCTCTAGTGAATCGAGCCACCAATAGAGGACGGAATCCTGGGGCCTATTGCAGGCTCTGCCCTTTCCTTAAGCTCCCAACTTAAAGCCTGACTTGAATCTCCGGCCCCTTCACCACCCCAGTGCCACCGCCTGAGACTTCTGTAATTGGTAAGTTACTGACCCCCATACCTTCAATCTGCAATGCCCATAACCCTCTACCCACACCCCCGAAACGCTTCAGGAAGAATCATCTTTCTAAATACAAACGATCATATTGCTAGTTTTTATTCATGCTTCAGCAATAAAGTCAAATAAAGTAAGTTCTTCCTAGGCGGTTGCTCCTGCCTCTTCCGTCTCTCCCCAAACTCCAAAGCTGGATTTGGGCTTCTCAAACTCTACGCATATCTCTACTGTAATATTTATCACAGCTTAGAAACCCTACTCTCTCCCAAAACTGCCTGAAGTACTAAAGAGACAAGAATGAAAAATATCTTATTGTACATATATGTCACAGATGCTCAAATCAAAGAATACTGACCTTGCACCCGTCAAAGATTAATCACCGACTGTTTCCCTTTAAAATCTGGCTGTATCATTATGCCTTCCTGTCTCCTTCCCATCTGCATTTAAACCTGTTTAAAATCTTCCACTTTCAAACAAATGAAAACAAAAATCCTCACATACTCTATGATACTCTCCCTCTCATTTCCCTCTTCATTGCCACATTTCGTACACCTTTCCAGTTAATTCAATATAATTCACTTCCTTCATTCTTTGTAAGTACCTCTCTGCATCTCAGTCTTACTGAGAAATACGACGGTTCTCAACCTTTTTCCGAGGGGGGGAATTTTCTTGGTCTCTTGTGTCAACCCTTGTTTGCATCCGTAAGGAAGGATAATGAGCCAAGAACTGATACCAATAGTACGACAGGTGAATGAAACTGCCAAACACAATTTACTCCAAGGCGTCTCACATATGTTCCTGAAAATCAAAGTTTTCACTTCACACACAAGGAGACAGGGCTGGGGCTGTGAAATACTCTGGGGAGACTCGTTTTTAGTGGCCAAGTCCCTCGGAAATGCAACATTAGGGACGGGTTATGTGAACAAGAAAAGGAGAACAGAAACAGGGCTTCCTGAAAAGAAAACGAGTAACTGGAGCCTGCCGGAGCATCTAGGAGGAGGGAAATACCCAGGAGTTCGTACGCACACCAAAGAGAGACCCACTTCTAACCCAGATGAGGTTAATACTGAGGTAGGGAGAGAAGAGAGGAGTTAGGGAGAAAAGCCAGAGGCCCAACTCCCAGAAAACTTCCATTCCCACAATTCTACGTGATTCCAAAAGCGCCGAAGGGGAGGTACCTGGCGCAACACCTCGGCCCTGGCGATCCGGGTCTGCTCCTTACGCTCTGCGATACTCCTCTCACTTTCAAAACGACCACTGGCAGCCGCCATAGTTGTTGCCGTCGTACAGTTAGGAAGCCGTCACGAAACCTTAGTTTACGACTGCCGACTGTCGTAATTAACAAACAAACAGGACTTCCGACTTGGGAGAGACGAAGGGAGCATGCGCGGGTCTGACTGGCGCTGACGGTTCCTTTGATTACTCCAACCCCAACGTTTGGACCGGGCGTGGAGACCGAATCGAGGGGGTGCCCTCTTTCGAGTACCGAGGTCCCCCTGGGCAGCATTAATGTCTGTGTTAATTAAGCTCTTTAATTAGTACCGACAATATTGGTATTCTCGATAACAACAGTATTGTTACCTATTTCCTCTTAAAATCACCGTAGTACGTTAGAAGCTTGTAGAGTTCAAGCCTGTACAACCCAAGACTTTTCCACCGAAGTGCCCTTCTCGCCAGTGTTTCCCTGGCTAGAGGAATGGGCTGCGGGAAGACTGGCCTGAAAGGTAGAAGACAAGGCAAAATTATTGTGAAGGTTTGGTGTTTTGCTTTGGTGGGTTTTTGTCCCAGTAGGTGGAATAGTCATATGAGTTTTGCATTGTACTACATAATTGATCGGTGCTTTTTTAAGCCGTTGTAAATTTTATTGAATAAAGATAAAATTTTAACCCTATCTTTTAAGAGAAATAAGTGTATTCACATTTAGTGTAACAACTGCTATATCAGATATTACACTTTTATATTTATCTTAAATTTTACTCTGTACTATTAGTTTCACTGTTTATTTTATTTATTTATTTATTTTTACCCTTTCTTTACTTTCACTGGCTCGGCCAAGCTTTCCCTCATTAATGTGAAAATCCTACTATATATTCCAGTTGTGCTAATTGTTGTCTTACTGCTGTTCCGTAACATGACTAAACGTTTCATATCTTCATTATTAAGTAAAAGTAATAACTATTCATATATCCTTACCTGGATCATCTGTTTGCCCAATCTTCTCATTCTCATCAAAATTAAGCCTTTTGGACACCCTTTCTCCACCATCATACACACACACATACACACTCTTGAGTTTTCTAAATTAAAAAAAATTATTTGTAGGATTTTTTTTATTATTACGTTTTCTTTATTATGCCTGCTTGGCTTCAAAAATCCTCCCTTAGCATTTATAAACATCATTACCCTCTGTTTTGATTTAATTATATATTACAAGTTTCTTAGCTTACCAGATCTTTCCTTCTCCAATTTCAAAATGTTTTGCTTTTTTATTATGTAAAATTACAATAACACATTTCCGCAGTAAAAATTCTAACAATAGAAATTCTCCCTTGCTCTCCCTTCCCACTTGGCCTCATGTGTTTGTGTCTATACACACACATTTGCTTTCTGATGTACCAATTTACACTACCACGGTTAGCATGACTGTTCTAGCCCCAGTTCTTCATGAGTATCGTATGATACCAGTTTCTTTAAGTTTTCGTGAAATAGATAACTGACATTCAAATACTGCATCACTGCTGTTTCACTCTGCTCTTTCCTGATTACTTTCGAGGTTAGCACCTTACCATATGCATACGCACTGTATTTATTCTGTAAATTGCCTCCACAACTTTATTTCTATGATAAGCTCTTCCACGAATCAGAAAACTTTTTATATACGCAATGGGAAAAATGGTCCTAAATTTAAGTTACTCTAGGCCATGGTTAACAAACTGTAAAATGGCCCAATGTAACGATTGCTTTCTTACAATGGCCCCTGGTAGGTGTCCCTCCCAATGGTTAATTGTGCTCCATGGAGTCATTCCCGATCCCAGACTGCTTTCACCCTGTTTCTCCACCAGCACCCAGGGTGTTTCTTTTGGCATCCAACCAATGGAAAGGGAAAAAGTGTTGGAGAAGCACACCTACTTCGTAAGAAACTTGAGCCCAAAATGGAATACATTCCATCTGCTCACAAAACATTGCCAATAACTAGTCACATGGCCACACCCTAATGCACAAGGGATTTGAAAAAAAGTCCCCTGGCTTTGCCACCACTTCCCAGTTAAAAATCTAGACTATGGAAGAGGAAGTAGATTTGGTAGACAGATCTGCACAGGATGTAACATTTGTTTCCATATGAGTATTCAAAAGTCCCAGCATCATTTATTTTTTATTTGCTTCATTATTTCCACATTGACTTAAAATGGTACTTTTATCATATGCCCATGTCTGTATCACATCCCCGGTATATGGGACTCTATTCCTGATCCCTAACACCCTATGTTAATAGTATGTTATGTGCTTTGGGAAATTCAGTGTGAGTTTCGTCACATATTCATTCATTTTACAGTCCATGTTAATTTTAGACATCATATGAAAGTACTCTCATTACTTGGGGACCCTTCTGGGTCCCCATTGGATGAAAAGATAGACATTTTGTTTGTTTTACCAAGTATTTTAGAACAGTTTTAAATTTACATAAAAATTGCAAAGTTAAAATAGGAAGTTTCCATCTACCCCACAATCAGTGTCCTCTGTTATTAATATCTTACAATAGTTTTGCTAAAGTCCATGCTTTATTTAGATTTCCTTAGTTTTAACCTCACGTCCTTTTTGTGCGCCAGGACCCCACCCAGTGTGTCACACCCCACTAGTCGTCCTGTCTCCTGGGGCTCCTCACACCTGTAACGGCTTCTCAGGCCTGCCTTGTTGTGATGACCTTGACGGTTCTAAAGAGTATTGATCAGGTGTTCTTGTAGAATGCCCCCCGACTGGGACTTTTCTCGTGCTCATCACTGGGGACGTTAACTGTGGTCACCTGGCTGAGGCAGTGGTTGCCAGGATTTTTTCCCTTTCCGTACTGTACTATTTTAGAAGAAGGTCACTGTGTGTGGCCCACATGACAGGAGTCTGTGCTGCACTTTCTTCAGGGCGGAATACCTGCATCAACTATTTTGACTTCTTCCTAGATTAGTCTTTATTTATGTATTTGTTTAATGCAATCATTTATATCACTGTGGATGCATGGATATTTATACTCTCAGTTAAAGTACAATACTACTTTATTTTCTTATTCAATTGTTGCAACTTTGGCCATTGGGAGCTCCTTCAGTGGGCTCTTGTGTCCCTTTTAAATGTCCCCATCATTATGGAGTCTTGTTTTGTTTTGTGTTAGCACTTCCTTACTTTCTGGTGTGACACGTGCTCCAGGATCCTCTTTCCTGCCTCAGTTCTACAATCAGCCATTTTTCCAAAATACTCTTCTTGGAGAATGGTGTTAGAAAGTTAGGTGTGCAAGATATACTCATTGCCACTGGAGTGTCCTTCCTTCTAGGCCCCCTTAATTGACAAAGAAAATTATGTCTATTTACTAAGCCATGTGTGTGCACGTATCTATAACTATTTCTATATTTGACCATCTGTATCTATATTAAGATAAACATGAGTTCGTACTGATACCACCAATTCAGTTACCACACAGATCCTTCTAGCCCCGTCCCCTTGGGCACCTGTACATTCCCACGCCAGCAGTGAGAAACCTGGCTCCCGTCATTTACCGACATCTACTTAGTTACTCAGCTCATTTATCAACAACTGAGCAGTGCTTATGTAACCTTTCTCTTACTTTTGTTTCACAGACTCCACTCACTTCCAAAGTTCCTTAGGCCAGCGCCGTTTCCCCGCCTGCTTCAGTGAGGTGGTTTCCTACGTGTGTGACCCAGATTCTTGGGTGTCCTCCTGCACTTCATCCTTGAATCCCCACGCCCCCTATATAACTCTTTATTAATTTTGCATATGTTAAGGTTAACTTTTGTGCTATAGAGTTCTGTCGGTTTTGACAAATGCACAAATGCTGGCCATGTACATATACCAGTAAAATACTATAAAGAATAATTTCATCACCCTGAAATGTCCCCAAACCACTGGCAGTCACCACCCTTTCCACTACCTCTAACCTTTTGCCTTCTCCAGAATGTCATGTAATTGGAACCATATAGTAAGTGGCCATGTTTTACTTAGCAATATGAAAGTAAGGTTCATCCATGTGTTTCCGTGTTTTGACAGGTCATTTCTCTTTACCACTGAATAGCGTCCCATTGTATGGATGTTCCATTACCTCTCCTGTTACATTTCAAAGGACACCCAGTTGCTTTCACTTTGGGTCAATTATGGGTAGAGTTACTTTAAACAATTCACTTGCAGATTTTTGTGTAGACACAGTTTTCAAATCAATTGGGTAAATACCTGGGAGTACAATTGCTGAATGGTATGGTGAAACTATATTTAGCTTGGAAGAAACTACCAAACTGTATTCTAAACATCTCACCCTATCAATAGATGAGTGGATAAGAAAGTTGTGGTACATATACACAATTGAAACTTATTTGGCCATGAAAAGAATGACATCTTGCCATTTGCAATAAAATGGATGGACCAAGAGGGTATAATGCTATAGTGCAATAATCCAGTCAGAGAAAGACAAATACCATATGATTTCCCTTAAACGTGGAATCTACAAAACAAAATAAATGAACAAATGAAATTGAAACACAGAGATACAGAGAACTGACAGAGGCCAGAGAGGGAGGTTGTTGGGGGTTGGGGTGATACAAGGTGAGGGGTGTAAGAAGTACAGATTAGTAGTTACAAAACAGGCACAGGGTAAGGTAGAGCACAGGGAACATAGTCGACAATACGGAAAAACCATCTCTGGTGTGCCAGGTGAGCCTTTGCATTGTTGGCGAGAACACTTTGTAGCCTGTATGAATTTCTGTCTGCTGTGCTGTACACCTGAAACTAATATAAAATAGTGTTGAATGCAAACAGTAATAAAAAAATAAAATAATAAAAATAAGTAAATAAATAAATTGCACCATTTTCCATTCCCTTTATCACTGATTGAGAGTTTCTGTTGTTCTACATCCTTGCCAGCAATTGGTACAAGTTTTGGGGATTTTAGCCATTCCAAATGGTATGCATCATATTTTATTGTTTTAATTTACAATTACATAGTGACAAATAATGGTGAAGATCTTTTTATATGTTTATTTGGTGTCTGTATATCAGATGAAGTGTTTCTCCAGCTCTGTTTTCTTATGTTTAGTTTTAAGAGTTCTTTTCACATTTTGAATAGAAGTCCTTTATCAGATATGTGTCTTATAAATATTTTCTCCAGTTCTATGACTTGTCTTTCTATTCTCCTGACAATGTCTTTTGCAGAGCAGCATTTTTAATTCTAATAAAGTACAACTGATTAATTTTTTCTTTCACAGACTGGGCTTTTGGTGTATCTAAAACCCCATCACCAAGTCCAAGGTAACATAGCTTATTTTTCTTCTGTTTCCTTCTAGAAATACTTTATATTTTTGCACTCTACATTTAGGTTTATAATATATTTTGAGTTAATTTGTGTGAAAAATGTAAGGTCTGTACCTAGGTTCATTTTTTTTCTTTTTGTGTGTGCGTGCTTATTCAGTTGTTCTGATGCCATATATTAAAAAGAATGTCCTTCCTTCATTGAATTGATTTTACTCCCTTTTCAGAGATCATGGACTACATTTCTGTGGGTTATTTCTGGGCTCTTTATGTTCTGTTAATTCATATCTCTATTTTCCACCAGTATCATGCTGTCTTTATTGCTGTAGCTTTATAGTAAATGTTGAAGTTGGGAAATGTGAGTCTTCCACTTTGTTTTTCAGTATTGTGTTGGCTAATCAAGGGATTTTTTTCTTTCCCTATAAAATTTACAGTCAGTTTGTCAGTATCTACCAAATGGCTTGCTGGGAGTACTTTCATGTTTTCCATAGTCTATATTTTTAGAAAACTAGATGAAGTTTTCCACATACTAAAATATGTTATGATATTAAACATGCACATACTAAATATAATTCTTCAATCTAAAGTTAGAAATTCTGTGCCCACCCCAGGTATGTGAACCTCCAATTGAGTATTGGTGACTTAAACCTTCCATACTGCTCAGAAACATCACCTGTTGCTATCACAGAATTATTGTTCTGGAAGGTATTGGGTTGGCCAAGAGGTTCGTTTGGTTTTTTCCCTAAGAGGGCTTTAGTAGCACTTAGTTGTCTTTAATTTCATTGAAAACAATTTTGTTAGATTGTACTGTGACAGTTGTCATATCAGCATGCATTTAAAAAAGCATCAAAATTGCTGAAGTTTTACGTAGCCCTTTTAATATTGAAGATGGAAGAAAATACATAACATTTTGGAATATTGTGCTTTATTATTTCCACAAAGGAAAAAAATAACTGAAACAAAAAAGCTTTGTGCATTGTATGGAGAAGGTGCTGTGACTGATTGAACATGTCGGAAGTGGTTTGTGAAGTCCCATGTTGGAGATTTCTTGCTGGATGATGCTCCAGGGCTGCGGAGACCAGTTGAAGTTGATAGTGATGAAATTGAGACATTAATTGAAAACAGTCAACATTGTACCACACGGGAGATATCTGACATACTCAAAATATCCAAATCAATAAAGTTATTGATAAAGTGAAAAAAAGTGTCTTTTATTTTATGGAAAAAACTAAATGGACTTTCTGGCCAACCCAACAGCTTATTAACCAGACACATATAGGACTTATATGTACCAGGCACTGTTCTAAGTACTTTATAAAAGTTTATTCTCTTAGTCCTGAACAACACCCTGTGCTGCAGGAGTTACTATTATCTATTCTTCAGGTGGAAACTGAGACATGGAAATGTTAAATAATTTGCAAAGTTCACACAGCTAGAAAATTATAGAGCCACTTTTTGAATTCACGTAATCTCTGACTTCTGTGTGTGGGCTTAACCACTATCCTGTATCGCCTGCCTATCAATGACAAACAAGCAGCTTCAGCCTGTCCTGAGTCATTTCTTGCTTGTTAGTTAGCGAAATGGTTTAATAATAATTTTAACAAAGTATAACATTCATTTACATTTTCTACAAATGTCTGAGAGGGCGCACCATGTACAAGTTATTCTCCAGATTTTTTTCTACTATTTTTTAATAGTTACAGAAATGAATTAATCAACCTTAATCATGCTGAATGAGTTTCACATTGTAGAACCCATTCAGTGGTTTTTCATGATAAAAAAAGATATATAATTATGAGTCAGAGAAAAAGGCTTTAAACTTGATTTCTTAGGCTCAAAATTTAAATGATTAGACATTCTTTTGTGTTTGTTCCATTTTAATATTACCACCCTCAACAGATGATTATATCTAATCTGTGTTTCTCCAAGGTAACTGCTAACACATGTTCTAGAACCAGGCCCTGGGAGGAGAATGAGGGCTCAGTTATCAGGGACAAAAAAAAAATCTTCTCGTGTCACTTATTTATTATGTTTCCTTAGTGTAAGTCCTTTTGTGATGACATTTACACAACGAGGAATTACAGCAGCGAGATGATCACAGGGGCACCTTTTCCTTCTTGAAAACTACTGCCCATGAGATGCTGCTCTTTTGGCACCAAAGCACTGTTTTTTTCTGATTAAGATTTGACATCTGTTGTCTATATTAAATATAAAGCTTAGACAGGTTTTTAAAGTTCATATTCAGTACTCAAAACTTTAGAAACAAGTACTTTGTTGATGTTGCTTATACATGTGACCACTGTCTCAATCCATATGTGAGCAGAAAGGAAAAAGGACTCATGGACATGGACGACAGTGCAGTGATTGCTGGGGGGAGAGGATATAGAGGGGTTAACTGGTAATGGAAAAAAGTACAAGAAAGACTATTTTTTTTAAAAAGCATTATTTCAAATGAATGTTCCTCACCTTCAGGATTGGAATATTTGCTTCCATACCACTTTTCCTTTCCTTTGTCATATTACTGTACTCTAATACAGAGTAAGCTGCTGTAATAAAGGGACCCAAAATTACAAGTGAGACAGAAGTTAACCTGCAGTTGTATAATGGTCTGACTATATGAAGGTAGTTAGACACAAGTGGTGGAACTCCTCCATCATCCAAGTGAGACCCAGATTCCTTGTTGCTTAAACAACATATAGGGCACTGTCTTCATCTACAAGATGGCCCAGAACCACCGTATCTGGACTGCAGCCCACAAGAAGAATGGCCGTTAGCAACATGTGGCTACTGAGGGTTCAATCCCTGGTCGGGGCACATAAGAGAGACAACTGATCTCTCCCTCTCTCTCTCCTCTCCCTCTCCCTCTCCATTCCTCTGTCAGGTGAGAAGAAAGAAAGAGAGAGAGAGAAGAAAGAGAAAGGAAAGGAAAAGGAGGAAAGGGGGGAGGGAAAGAGAGAGAAAGGGAAGGGAAGGAAAGAAAGAAATCCAGTTTTCTGGATTTCAGTTTATTGAGAAACTGAATTTTATATTTTATCCCATTTTAAGTCATTTAATTTAAAGTAGGCACATCTAATGAGTGGCTACTAGTGTTCGTTTTCTCCGTTCTGCTACTAGAAAGTGCAGATATAGGACATTTCCATCATCAGAAAGTTCTGTTGAACAATGGTCTAGAAATTTTGTTTGCCTTTTTATGATTCTATTCTCCATAGATTGCTATGATGTGTTGGTTTCTCAGCCATCAACTTTAAAGGGGAAACAGAGAGAATGGGTACTGAGCCTTGATAACTTGTCTGTTAAAAATGTAACGAATTTTTAAAATAATCTTGTCCAATAGTTTCAAAGAGCATGAAATTGAGTCCCAAAGAAATGAGTTCTCCTACCCCAAATAACCCCTAAACACTCCTGATTTCTGCTCTTTCCTTCTTTACATCAGAATAGAATGTAATGGAGCAGCATAATATAGAAGAGTGCTGCCAATGGATACACTGAATTCATTCACATCTTCACCGTCAACTGAGCACCTGCAAACTAAATGTTCTGCTAGGCGCTGCGGCTCTGAGCGCCCCTGCCCTCACTGAGCCTAGACTCTAGTGGATAGGAGGAATCTTTCTTCACCTTTCTTTAATCAGTCTCCTATTTCCAGAAACTCGAAAGATGCATCTCCAATCACTCAGAGGCCAATAAAACATTTCCTTTCCATTATTGTGCACGTATTTTATGCATTAAATTGGATGCCTCAACATAGGTAGAGGTAAACTGAAAAAACAGCGTGACAGTTGGGTCCCACCTCATTCAGCTCTTCTTTGGTCCCTGTACACCGGCAGACGTGTAGGGATGATGTGCATGTAGCACACGTGGAAAGAGAGGAATAAAGAGCAAATGACTGAGATTTTTATTTTATTCTCACCTAGGAAGTAAACACATCTGTGCATTTAAAGAATTTATGGTCTTAATGATTTGCTTATTATTATGTATTTATAATTTTAATGTTAATTATTTTAAAAATTTTTAATAATTTTTATCATTTATAAGTTATGTTTTATTTTTGTTAAACTGTTGCTTTTAAATAGTTGTAATAGTAAAATGTAGATAGTAAAATAGTAAAATGTATAACTAAGAAAGTAATTACTTTCCAAGCAGCATTGTGTTTTTTGGTTTCCTGTATACATTGAAGATCTGTAATAGCATGCTAATATTTTAATTTTGCCTCAGTTATCCTGTTTTAGAGACTTTCTAACTTTTTTCTGATTCAGAGAAAACTGATGAGGAAAGTTATAAATTGATTATTTTATGGCAGTGAGATCCCAAGAGTGCCTTACTCTTCTCTTTTCTCCCCCTGTTCAGGACACTGAATGACCGGATTCAAATAACCTTCACTCATTTATTCAGCAAACTTGTATCAAACGTAGAATAGGAGCCAGGCTCTATATAAAATCAGAGTATACACAGATGAAAACCATGAGCCGTGTTGTTAAAAGCTTGCAGTCTAGCAGCACAGGCAAACAAGCAAACCAAAATTATTCACAGACATCCTTGCTCTTCCCGAGTGGATCAAGCGTGCTCCGGTCATATGCACATGCTGTTCCTTCAGCGGGAATGCTGTTTAAATTATGTAAATATTTATGCAGTTTCCACATGACACACTCAGAGGTCTTATTAATATTCCTGTTCACTCATTTCTCTATAGGTGATCATTTTTATTAGCCTTTGGTTATCTTTTTTTTGTTTCTTTTTTAAAACGATAAGCATAAAAGGAAACATACCAGACATCATGTTCTTTACGATGTGGTACAGTAGGAAGTACATAGTATCACAAGACATTTTTGTGCCAAAAACAAAAGACAAAAACACATAAATGCAATCCAACATCTAGATGTAACTAGTTAATTGAAAAACAAGTGACATGGCACCGAAGCAATGGACTGCATCCAGAATTATACCAAATACTGATAATACGTCCTGGAGATCACTCCATAGCAAGATCTATATCTCTTCCTGATTCCTTTTTACACCTGCGCAGTATCTTATTACAAGAATGTATTCATTCATTTATGGCCTGTTTTCCACCCCAAAAGTAAGTCCTATTAGAGCAGGTATTTTAGTTTATTTTTGCTTCAGTGCCTAAAGCAGTGTCTACCATAAATACACTTTTGTTGAATAAATTTCAAGGTGTGTAGTGGCTCTGACAGAGAAATCCCTGGGGCGATTAGGACTGTAGATGCTGGGGTGGGGTGAAGGATGCTCCTAGCTCAGTGTTGAGGTTTCTGAAAAGGCAGTAATCCTAAACTGAATCTTGAAACACCCGTAAGAGTTAGCAGAGTAATGGATGGGAGGGAGAGGGGGACTTCGGGAAAGCAAGCACAGTGTGACCAAATGTGCAGGGGCATGAAAAAACTTGGCATATTCAGGAGGTAAAACAAACAAACAAAAAAAACGGGTAAACCAACTGCTTCTACATCTAACAAATTCACTAGGAGTGAATTGGTGTGATCCCTTCTCTTGATGTAGCAAACTTGGAAAAATCATGCTTTTTTAAAAAATATTTTATTGATTATGC
Organism: Tonatia bakeri; assembly: GCA_004024845.1. Classification (NCBI taxonomy): domain Eukaryota; kingdom Metazoa; phylum Chordata; class Mammalia; order Chiroptera; family Phyllostomidae; genus Tonatia; species Tonatia bakeri. The sequence goes on from PVIA01015219.1 coordinate 23,308, forward strand.
TGTTACAGCTGTCCTATTACCCGCCTTGTCCCCCTCCACCCTGCACACCCTCCCCCACCCACATTCCCCCCCTCTAGTTCATGTCCGTGTGTCATAAGTTCTTTAGCTTCTGCATTTCCCATACTATTCTTGCCCTCCCCGTCTATTTTCTACCTACCATCTATGCTACTTATTCTCTGTACATTTTCTCTCTCTCTCCTCCTCCCACTCCCCTGTTGCTAACCCTCCATGTGACCTCCATTTCTGTTTGTTCTGTTCCTGTTCTAGTTGTTTGCTTAGTTTGTTTTTGTTTTTGTTTTAGGTGT
>PVIA01015220.1:0-23609 GCA_004024845.1 Tonatia bakeri
AAAAAAAAAAAAAAAAAAAAAGAACAAGCTCCTGGATTTATTGATTCTTAGAATTGTGCTTTTAGTCTCTATGTCATTTAATTCTACTCTGATCTTGGTTATTTCCTTCCTTCTACTTTCTCTGGGTTGTCTTTGTTTTTGTTCCCTGAGTTAGGTTGTCATTTTTGAAATGTTTCTATCTTTTTAATGTAAGCCTTTATCATTATGAGCTTCCCTCTCAGGACTGCCTTCACTGTGTCCCATAAGTTTTGGATTGTTGTGAGTTCATTTTCATTTGTGCCCAGAAACTTTTGATTTCTTCCTTGATCTTATTCTTGACCCATTCATTTTTTAATAGCATGTTATTCAATCTCCATGAGTCTGTGTGTTTTTGAGTTTTGTCCTTGAGGTTGGTTTCTAGTTTTAGGCCCTTGCGGTCAGAGAAAATGCTTGATATGATTTCAATTTTCTTGAATTTGTTGAGGCTCATTTTGTGTTCTATCATGTGGTCTGTCTTTGAAAATGTTCCACGTGCATTTAAAAGAATGTTTATTTTGCTTCTCTGGGATAAAAGGATATATATATAAAATCAGTTAGGTCCATTTGATCTAGGATATTGTTCAATGCTGCATTATCTTTGTTGATATTTTGTTTGGAAGAGCTATCCATTTTTGATAGTGGGATGTTAAAATCCCTGGTATAGGTATGTTGCTGTCTATATCTTTCTTGAAGTCCTCCAACATTTTCCTTATGTGTTTGGGTGCTCCTATGTTGAGTGCATATATGTCTATAATATTTATGTCTTCTTAATGGATTCTTCCCTTGAGTGTTATGAAATGTCCTTCTGGGTCTTTTTTATGGTCATTCTTTTGAAGTCTATTTTGTCTGATACAAGTATTGCTACCCCAGCTTTTTTTTCCTGTCCATTTGCTTGGAATATTTTTTTCCAACCCTTCACTTTCAGTCTATGTAAGTCTTTTGTTCTGATTTGGGTCTCTTGTAAGTAACATATGTGAGGGTCATGTTTTCTTATCTATTCAGCTACTCTATGTCTTTTGATTGGAGCATTAATCCATTAACATTTAAGGCAATTATTTGTAAGTATTTATTCATTCTCCCCCCTTTGTACCTGTGTTTTTCACTTTCTCACTCTTTTCCTTCCTATTCTTATAATAATCCTTTAGCATATGTTGCAGTGCTGGTTTGGTACAGGTATATTCTTTTAGACTTCTTTTGTCTGGGAAATTCCTTATTTCACCTTCTATTTTAATTAAGAGGCTTGCTGTATAGAATAGTCTTGGTTGCAGGCCTTTGTTTTTCAATACTTGAAATATTTCTTGCCATTTTCTCCTGGATTGGAGTGTTTCTGTTGAGAAGTCATCTGTAAGCCTTATCGAAGCTACTTTGTATGTTACTTCTTGTTTCTCCCTTGTTTCTTTTAAGATTCTCTCTTTGTCTTTAAAACTTGGCATTTTAATTATGATGTGTCTTGGAGTAGGCTTCTTTGGCTTCATCCTAATTGGGACTCTCTGTGCTTCCTGCACTTGTGTGGTTTTTTCCCTCTCCAGGTTAGGAAAGTTTTCTGTCATTATTTTTTCAAACAGGGTTTCTGTCCCTTGTTCCTTTTCTTTTCCTTCTGGTGTTCCTATGATTTGAATATTTTTGTGTTTCATGTTGTTTTTCAGTTCCTTTAAGCTATCTTCATAATTTTTTAGTCTTTTTTCATGCACCTGCTCTACATGGGTGTTTCTTTCCACCTTATCTTCCAGCTCACTTATTCCATTCTCTGCTCCATCCAGCCTGCTTGTAATTCTTTCTAGTGTCTTTTTTTATATCTGAAATTGTATTTTTCATTTCATCCTGGCTTTTGTTTATAGTTTCTATTTCCTTTTTCATACTGTTGTAGTTCTCACTCAGTTCCTTGTAGTTGTCTGCAAGTTCCTTGAGCATCCTTATACCATTCTTTTGAATTCTATATCTGATAGTTTGCTTGCCTCCATTTTATTTAGCTCTTTTAGTGGGGAATGTTCCATTCCTTTTGATTGCATGTTCTTTTTTTGCCTCCCCATTTTAGGTGACTCTTTTTGTTTGTTTCTGCACTTCCTGATATTCTGCTTTGTTAGCTGTCTTTGTAGGGTGAACTTCTATGGTAGTAATTCTTTTGGTTTCAGTAATGTCATCTCTTTGATCTCTTTGTCTGGATGCTCTAGGGTTGACCTTTCATTTGGTTGTGTAGGCTTTCTTGTTGTACTTGTGTTTTTGCCTTTTAGTGGTTCCTTTATTGATGGGTTCTCTCTTCCAGCAGGCATATTGGTGTTCACAACTCCCACTTACTTTTGTACATGATCAGTTGCATGGGCAAGGCAAAATGGATTAAGATAGCAGGAGAGTGTTCTATGGGAATTAAAGTACCAGCAAGTCAAGAAGAGATAGGAGATCCTTTGGATAAATGCAGCATAAACCATGATATTTTACTTAACTAGCCACTTTTTATAAAAGCTGAAAAAGAGATAAGACTCTTGTTAGAGTGGGAGAGGACTGTGAGCTGATTCTAGAGAACAGAGCATTTGTATGAGGTCAGATAATGAGATATAGTGAGAGTAAAGGGATAAAAAGTAGGCATAGTGTGAGGGAGAATAGAGTTTACCACAACAGTAATAAAGCTCTTGAAGATAGTAAAATGGGCTAAGACCAAGGATGGGTGCTGCATAATATTTACAGCATAATAATTGTTATGGAACAACAATTATTTACAATAATACTGGAACAGAAATAATATAAAAAGAAATATATGATCTAAACAACAAAAATAGCTAGTACACAATCAAGAGTAGTGTGATATTGGAACATGAGTGAAGTGAGAAAAGGAAAATTAAAATACACTATGAAAGAGAGAACAAGGAAAACCAGTCAAACAGTGGAATTAAACAAACAAGTGAAATGAAAACTAAACAAAAAGAAGAGAAATAAAAAATACTAATAAAATAATAGAAGTAAAAATAATGAAAAATAATAATACAAATAAACAATAACATGTAAGTTCTCTAGAATAGAAAAGTGAAATTTGTCTCAGTTTCTCAGTCATTTGGGTTAGCCTTGTGTTCCCTCTTTGGATCTGTCTCTGAACCTTTCACAGCTCCAGGTCTTATTGTCTCACTTGGGGAAAAGAAAAAAAAAAAGCATCCTTCTAACTTTAAACTGCCAAGTGGGTTCTGCTGGTGTTCCTGGATGCTGCAAGCTAAGGGGGACTGGTCTTCATTTTTCTCCTTTCTCTATGGTTTTGCAAGGATGGGGCTAGGTCTGGGCTGCAATATTCACAGTTGCCCAGCCTCTAGCCCAGGTCCTTTGTGCGCTGCCTGGCCCCCACTGTCCATCTGTGCCAGGACAGCACCTCTAATCCACCAGTTGTGCTGTCCATGAGATGCACTAATTAGCGGCAACTCACACACCACCTTCTCCCTCTTTTCTGGCTTAGGTGCTGCACACTCTCAAAATCTCTTCAGGGTAGTTCAATTCCCCCACTGAATTAAGTTTTTCTGAGGACCGTTAACACCCTGAGCCCCATTGCCCTCCTCTGAACCGTCCCTGTGGGGTGCCTCCTCCTTCTCCTTTGGGAGCCAGCCATGGTGCAAGACAGCTGCAGTGGTGAGAGGCAGATGCTGCATGAAAGTTCTTTCAACAGCAACTGAGAACCTTTTTTTTTTTTTTTTTCAGTAAAATCCTCTTGTTTAAGCCCACCATTCTTAGCAAGCACCCAACTTTACACACAGCCCAACTTTATAACCAGACCAGAGACTATCTAGGTCAGGGTCCATCATGACCCAACTCTTCTCCCTTCTCCAGGTGTAACCCAGCTCCTCACTTTCTCTGGTAATGACCTAGCTGGCGTCCACCATCCCAGCAAGTAAACACTGCCTCTATGCATCTCCCACTTTATTTTTATTCCTCCCAGCGACTTCAAGCATCCAGGTCTATCCTGGTGCCACTCTGTCCTCCCTGTTTAGTAGGGGAGGGAACTGCTGATTTGGCTCTACTCCAAGGATCCTGTAACAGGTGCCAGGTTGGCAGCCGTAGCAGCCTTGGTCCCACGGACCTTACCATCCCAATGAAATCTTACCATCTGTTTTTCAATGTCTTCTACAATTTTAGCCTCCAAACTTTATATAAGCTGGGGTTCCATTGGCTGTTCACTCTGTTCCTCAGAAGATCAGCTAGGTGTTCCACCTGTGTGCAGGGGAAAGTGGGCTCTGCTCCCACCTACCTTGTCACCATCTTTCTCCTAAAATAACATCCTGATATGCATTTTAAAAATAATAATAATTTCTCTCTCTTAATCATTACATGCAACATCAGAGGAAAAGGATGTTCTGAGAGGTTAACTGGCCCAAGATCTAGAGCATATAAGCAGCAAGGTAGGGACTTAAAGCTCACAATGCCCTTGGTCCTTTGCTGTGCCCTTTAGAGAGATAAACTAGGTATGGCCTTATGGCTTCTTGTAGAGACAAGTACCCTTACACGGGCTCATAGGTGAGATAGTTTCCTTAATTCAGTCATGCATTGATTGAATGCTGATGACTAAGTAATTGGGATTTGATGGTGAACAATGATGAACTTGTATTTCAAGCTTTTAATGTGCCTAGCACTGCACTGAAAGCTGAGTTCAGCCACATAAATCTCTCCAGCAATTCCCTAAGCAGAAAAAAGAAGCATCATTATCTCCATTTCACAGGTAAGGGTGCCTAGAGGCACTAAGTTGCTGGCTCAAGAAATCCCAGGCAAGACTAGCACATGGCAGAGCCCTCATTAGAATCTAGCCAGAGCCACTGGGCCTGCCTACCACCTTGCTGCCTGCATACAGGTGAGTGCATCATACAGATCATCACCCTCTGTGGTTCCTGCATTAGGATTTCACTGAGACCTAGACATCAGAGGTAAGTGGCAAGTTTGAGAATGTCACCGTGGCCCTCATGTACCCACCATACAGATACAAGGCCAAAGAGTTGCATGATGCCATGAAGGTAACTAAACAAGGGGGTGGGGCAAAAATGAGTACAAGGATTGGGTGGGGTAGTGATGCCTAGGACCCCTTACCAAAAACAGCCTAGCAATGAGAGCTCTGAGCTCCCCCTGAGCCATCATTCAGAATGGTCACCCAGAGCTTGGCTGAGCCCAGCAAGCTTGCAACATGCTACTCAAACTGCCACCAAACATAGAACTGCTGCCACATGGCCATGATGAAGCCAGGACATCATAAAACCACGCGTGCAGGAATTAGAAACCAGCCCCTGCCATTTCATGCCTGGTTCCTCAATTACCTCATTTCCCACTCCATTTGCATTTGCTGTTGTTTAAGAGGTATCAGGCATCTTGACCCAAGAGGGTGTGGACAAAGCAGGAAGGCCCAAGCAGAGCTCCCCAGAATGCTGAGAATTTATCCACAGGGCTTAGGAACCAAGGAAGGTATCATCATTGAAATCCTGGCTTCTCAGACCAAGGACCAGCTGCAGGAGATAATGAAAGCATATGAGAAAGTTAAGGGACCTGCAAAGAAGGGTGCAGAGCCTGAGTTAAAGGCTCACTTGGGAACAGCCTCAGTGTACTTGGCCATGTTGGAAATGACCTTTCTGGGCCTTTCCACACATGAGTGATAAACGATTATTGTGTGCCAAGTCCTGTGCCTAATGACAAAATTAGATGTGACTCGGGCTAGAGTCTAGGTTCATGAGCTGCTGGAGATAAGGCACAGACCCACTAAATTCTCTGCTCCTTGAGGGCATAGCAGTGCTATACAGGGCCACCGGCTATGTCAGTAGCTGGATCTGGCTCCTCCTTGACAGGCACAGGTTAACCCAAGGCTCCAATGCACTGGGGAGTGTGAACCACAAGCCAGCTATCATGGAGTCTACAGGAAGCAAGGCATGTTGAGGCCAGCCAGAGGTCTGCTCCATGTGGTCTGCCTGGTAGGAAGTCTGCCTAAAGGCTCTAACTTTGCCAAACCACAAGATAAAACATAGCTTAGTCAGCAGCCCATAGCAGGGTTCTCTAGCTTGGCCCATCTTTGTCCCTCAAGCTGGGTTGGCTGTCTAAGTCACTTCCTAGTTCTGAAGAACCACCAGGTGATAGAGCCTCTACCAGTTAGACACCTGGGCAGTGTCCATTCTTCGTGTCATGGACTTATCCTTCCTGGACGGCTTTAATCAGAATAAGTGTGGGAGACAAGGCCAGGAAGAGAAAATCGGGTTATGGGGAGAGGAAAGTAAGTCCATGCCCCATGATCCTGTTTCTCCTGCAGACTACAGATCCAGCCTAGAGGAAGATATCCAAGCAGATACTATCTGCTACCTGGAGAGGATCCTAGTGTGCCTTCCTCAGGTACCACAGCCCAGTCTCCTGGGACCCTGGGGGATCTCAAGAGCTCCACCCCAGGGACAGCAGCTCTTGAACAGCTACTGAGGAAGTGGGGAAGGGTCAGAGCAAGGGCAGGGTATAGTCCCAGTATCTGGGGCTCACTGGGGATGTCCCAGTATGGTTCAAGGTTTCTCACTGCAGAGCCCCCTCACCTCTCCTAATGTAGTCACATGAGGGCATAAGGAAGTGGGAGGAGAGTACCCTGTCATTGAGCACGTCTTCACACCAAGCTCTATGGCAGCCACTTTGCTTCCCTGAGCTCACTGCATCCCCCAGCTCTCTATGAGAGGGTCCTTACTACTCTTACTTTACACATGAGGAATCTAAGGCATGGAGGTGATAACTGGCTTGAAGAAGGCCCCATGTCCAAAGAGCAGCAGGGCCCTGCCTGCCCTCCTGCCCAGCTCTCCCCTCAGCCCTACTTGCTCTGGTCAGTCAGCCAGCCTCAGAGGACTACCTCTTCTGTTCCTAGGGCAGCAGAGATAATGTAAGTAGCTTTGTGAACACAGATTGGCCCTCCAAGATGCACAGGTGAGGCTACACCCTAAGCAGTTTTTACCTTGCCATCTAGAGTCAAGGGGCCAATGCCTGGCAGCCTTACTCTACCCCTCTGCCCATGGAGGTCTTTTTTGTTGCTAGGATGGGATCCAGCTCAGCCATCTGCAGGCTTTTACCCTCTAGTCTCCAAAGAAGAAAGTGAGGGTGGTGCGGAAACTCAGGAACAGGAAGGAGAGTGACTTGAATGGGGGCTGCTGAAGCTCTGTTCTGACAAGAGCAGCCCACCGACGTGGGCCTCTGAGGACTGGATTTGTGTTTTTAGCTCTCTATAGGTCTGCCTGACCGCAAAGTGCTTGGATGTGCTCAGAGGCAGAGCTAAGCTACAGGGTGGAGAGAGTTCTTAGGGCAGCTTCTGGCCTGATTATTGAGAGAATCCAACCACTTGGGAATAGTGAGCTCCCCATAAAAGAGAGGATCAACCAGAGAATGACCTATTGGGTAGATGTGGCTGCCCCTCAGCTCCTGCCTCTCCTTCACTGGATTCTTGTGGATGTCCCAGTACCAGGATCTGTATGCAGTGGGCGAGACGATCCACAGTACTGATGAGATAAAATTCATCACCATCTTGTGCAAGTGCAGTGCCACACATGTGGTGAGAGGAACTGGGCAGGAAGGGAGGAAGTGTTGGGGCCACAGTGGGGTGCCCTGGCCACAGACACTCTCTCTTCATGTTGAATATCCACTATGTTATGTTGTTGAGTCCTGGAGTTGAGGAGAAAACCAAGAAGTCCTGGTGTAAGTAGAGCTCAGGGATCGCCCACTACATGTGCAATCTCTGATCTGAGAGCTAAGGAGCATCACTCTGAGACCCATGTGCTCCCTAAAAGAAGCCCTCTCTCCACCGTGTTTGAGGAATATGAGAAAATAACCAACAAAAGCATTGAGGACAGCATCAAGAGTGAGACCCACAGCTCACTGGAGGAGGCTATGCTCACAGTGGGTAAGTCACAGAGTTTGTCCTCAGACTCACATGTGTCTGTGGGCCATAGGACCCAGGGTAGAGTAGTGCCCAGGGCAGCCACGGCAAGTGACTGGGTCCCTACATGCTCCTTCAAGGGACCCCCCTTAAGGCCACACTCTTACCATGTACCCTTCGACCCAGGACACTGGCACTGTTGTACCTCCAGTGTCTTCAGTTTACTGTGTCCTGCCAGTGGTTGTTCTCTGTGCTCCCCAGGTAGCACCCCATGCTGTGTGAGTGAGTGTGTGACTATGTGTGCATGTGCACACATTTGCAGGATTATGCCAGACCCAGTGCCCGCACTCACTCTTAGCAGCCATAGAGAGAATATTCTGGTTCTGATTGTGGAGCCCTGAAGAAAGTCACCTCTCTGAGCCTTAGCAAGGGCCTGGTGTCTGCTTTAGTTTAAAGAAATTGTGATGAGTGATTGATGGTCTGAATCTGAGGAACACTGAGTAACTTCTCCCAAAGACAAGAATAGGTCATGCCAAGAGGACATATTCCCAGAGCATATTTTGGGGTCCAAAGCTAAGATCATCGTAAGAAGAGTCATTGTAGAAGGAAAAACTGAGGCCTAGGGGCAGAGGGACTTCTCCTCTACTTCCTCCTGTGGTAGAGCCAAGGTCAGAGTCCCAGGGCTAAGGTACTCAGCTCTACACCAAGCTGCCCGCATTCAGTGCCAAGCAGCCAATTGATATGTACAGGTCTTGAGGGGTGGACTGGGACATCTGACACTCCCCAGCAGGCATTGACTGCTGTGATAAAATTCGATCTATTGTAGAGCATCTAAACATGCCCCTGCTCAAATCTCAGCTTCCAAGTCAGCACCTGGATCTGGTTTAAACAACATCCTGAATAAACTTTCAGGCAGGGAAAAGCAATGTTGTACAGTGCCCTACTGTGCTTGGACATGCCCTATTCATTTTTCCTTGAGACTCACATCATTCACTTCACATATTAAGATAGTGCCAGGCAGGGAGGTCAAATAATGAAGTCACACAGTGCTGTCAAGGTGGGATTTAAATATCTGCCTACTTCACACACAGTCCATGCTTTGTCTGCTGCCCTGTGCTAAACTGCCAACTTCCCCCACCCAGATGCAGAGTCTCTGTAGCAGCATCTACAAAAGTGAATATGGGGCCCATTCTCTGGGCCAGATCCCCCAGGGTGCCTTAGCATTTCAGGGCTGGGCCTACTTGTCATACAGAAATTCAAATGCAGGGAACTTGCTGATAACTGACATGTAAAGTGGGCCTCTGAGTTTGGTGAGCCCTGTAACTGTGGCTTCTCTGTACAGCTAGGTGACTGGATTCTTGGCACAGCCATCTCTGGAGTGTGAGAGTCGAGGGACTGCACTGGGTAGAGCTGTGCTCTGATGGACCAGCCTTGCAGCCCCCAATACATTCCATGTCTCAGCCTATAGACCTGTGCCCAGTGTCTCAGGCTTCCTTTCCTGTCCCATCCCCCCTGACACAAAGCCTTTCATTTTGGAACTCAGCAAGGTACAAATAAATAGATCAAGGCTTCCACAATATTAACCCTTCAGATCCAAGGCAAAACATAAATAAACATGAAAATAATACTGCCTACCACCTAGAGCTGATAACAGAGCTTTTCTGTTTGCAGTAAAATGCACCCAGAACCTTAACAGCTACTTTGTGGAATGTCTTTTCTACACCATGAAGGTAACCTCTTTGTCTTCCACCCACTTACACGCAGCCTTGTGCAACAGCAAATGTAAAGCCAAGTTGCACAGAACCATCACCATCTTTTGAGAGAAGACATTTGGGTCTTCTCTTATCCTCACCTCTTGTGATCATACAGTCTTATTTCTCAAAGGGGGAAGGGAAGCCAGTCTCTCAAAGGCTGCATTTGAGCAGGTGCTTTTGAAACTGGAAAAGACACATTCATGCTGCCTGTCACATACTGAACCCAATAAGCAGAGACAGGAATTGAATCTGTATGGGTACTTTATTCAAGAGGCTGACAATCTGAGAAGGAAGCATGTTCGCACCCTAACAGACTACCTTACATTTTCTTTCCAAGCCAGCCCTTTTATAACAGAGAACAAAGTGTGGTGAGGGGTTTTGAAATTCAGGGAAAATTAGATTTAAAAACTGCAGTATTCTCACCCTAGGCAGTTAGCTGTTCCCAGGGCTGCTGATCATCTGTCTCTCCCTGGAACACAATGGCCTGGATGCCTCCACTTATTCCCCAAGTGGTGGTCTTTAGTAGTGCCCCAGGAGGTCAACTGTCTCTTCTGGGAGTTAGGATGGGCCTTATCTGTAGTTTCTGAAACAATAGCTTTAACATATACATTACTTACTAAGCTTATAACTATCTACCTTACACTAAAATTTTCTAACTCTTGAGTCCCTTCTCATTCCCCCACTGTTAGTTTTAAAATATCATAGATGGTAGGTAGAAAATAGACAGGAGGAGGGTAAGAATAGTATGGGAAATGTAGAAGCAAAAACTTATAAGTATGACACATGGACATGAACTAAAGGGGGGAAACGTGGATGGAAGGGGGTGTGCAGGGTGGAGGGGAATGAAGGGGGGGAAATGGGACAACCATAATAGCATAATCAATAAAATATATTTTAAAAAAATAAAATAAAATTTCTTATTTCTATAGGATCAGGGAATCCTATACAAAACAGCGAGTCCTTCCACATATTAGAAACTATCTTGTTGGCAATTTAACATGAACATAAGCTTAAGATACATCAATTTTGGTGGTGCAATTCATCTTCACATGTGCTGAGAGCACAAAACAATTTTTAGTATAGTTGACAAAACCTGTACATTCTCTAGGTGGGACTATATTAACGACCTTCAAGGAAAACATTTCCCTGTTCTTTATTTTTACCACTGGTCCCAATTATAAATACCAGAGTAGGTCATTTTCTTTTGATATGCTCAAACACAGTATAATTTCTAAGGCTTTCAAGGGAGTACAAACACCTACAAGACATGAAGTGAAAGTTTGTTCAACATAAGTTCCTCCTGCAAGACCAAAGTCAGAAATATTCAGAACATTTTTGCTAAATTGTTGGGAACTGCCCTGCCTGGTTTCAGAAGCTGTAAAACCTCGTAGCTAAGGCTTAGTGAGCGACCTTCAGACCATAAGCCTCTGAGGAGACAAAGCTTATCTCCTTGGCAAGAACACCACTTCTGCTCCTTTTACTTCACCCTGTCTGTCTGCTAATGCTTGGTCAGTTAGCCAATGACAGGTAAGATTCTCCAAGGGGGGAATGACCTAAGACAGGCACTATCATGGGGAGGCCCCAGGGAAGGATTTGGGGGGCTACAGAAAAGGAGGTGATGGACCCTTGCCCCTCAGCTTTGACATGGCCTGAGTCCTCATTATGTCTGTAAGAAGTCTCCTAATCTCTTGGCTGCCTTACTTCCCCTGCCTGACTTAAGCCTGAAACAATGCCTTAAGCCTGAAACAATGCCTTAAGCCTGAAATAATGCTGGTGGTGGGTGCCGCCCTGTGCTGGAAAGGGCAGGTTCCCTAGGCCAATCAGATCTAACAAAGAATATGTAAAATACTGTGAAACCTGCTTTGTTTAGGATGCTCTCAATTAAATGATAAGAGTCCAAGGGAGAAGTGAGTTTGTTCCTCAAAGTTTTATGGCTCTTTAGCTATCTGACCCTGACTCAAAATAGGCCCTCAGAGTTCTTTGTATGCTTGATTCTTACTGCCTGATAATGATTAACAAGCTTTACCTGTATTCTTGTGCAAAACAAACCCAATAAAGGCCTGTCAAGGCAAGGGTTGGGGCGCTCTCCTCTTGAGAGAGTAGCCATGCTGTCCCTTTTCCTCCACAGGACTCGGTAGTCTGAGTGAACTTGTCTCATGTCTCATCCATAAGGGCGTGGACACTGGGGCCCGGTATCCACATCACTAAATATAGACCAAATATTTTCATCTCGCTTGAAAGGAATGAAAAGAATGTAAATATTGTTTTCGAAAGATGACTTTCAGGTCTTCTTGAGGTTCGGCAGTCCATTGTTCCTCCAGTGCTTTCTTTACTCTGGTGTTATGAATACAAAGTTTTATTCCTGCCAACTTCATTATGGTGGGGGTGGTGAAGAGTGCCTCCCAAGGTCCAGTCCACTTTTCTTTCAGTTATCTTTCTGGAGATGCTGTCATCCAAGTCTTGAGTAGCACCTTATCTTCAGGCTCAAAGGAATGCAGCAAACCTGTGGGAGAGAAGTCTTTAATACAGGCAAGGTCATTAATTACAGCAAAGGTCTGACTTAAATGTTGTACATATTTCTTTACCTTCAGTGTGGTGTGTGTGTGTGTGTGTGTGTGTGTGTGTGTCACCCCAATCATAGCCTTAAATGGTCACTGTACAAAATTTCACAGGAACTCATTTGAATCCCACTCCAAGGGGCTGTAAGGCAATAGGCGAAGCTTGATGCCAATGGAGATCAGTTTCTTGACACAGCTTGGCTATATTTTTCTTCAAGGTGTGATTCATCTTCTCTACCTTCCAAGAAGCCTGAGGTCTCCATGCTGTATGGAGTCTCCACTTGATTCCTAAAAATTCACTAACCTTCTGTGTAATTTCTGAAATGAAAGCAGGTCCATTATCACTCTGCATGCTGCCAGGGAGGCAAAAATAAGGGATTATTTCCTTTAGTAAGGTTTTCACTACCTCTAGGATTTCTCCATTCTAGTAATATAAACTTCTACCCATCCTGAAAAGGTGTCCACAAAAACTAACAAATATTTCCATTCCCAGACCCTTGGCATCTGAGCAAAGTCAAGTGGACACTGTTCTTCATGTTGCTTTCCTTCTTTCCTTTGATGGGGATCTGTTTTAGAGGTGTTCTGACATACAACACATCTAGCAATTACATTTTGTATGGCTTTAGAAATTCCAGGACCTGTGAGCCACAGTTTGACATAGATGATTAATGAGTCTCTTCCATAGTGTGTGGCCTCATGCAAATGCTTCATGACTAGCCCCACTAAACGTTCAGAAAAGCAGTATAACTCCTTCCTTACTCTTTCTCCATCCACTATCAGCTCCTTCTTCATCAAAACCCCAACCCTCAGCTTTCTCTAAGTCTGCAGTCGAATATTCAAGGTACAATTTTGACAAGTCCAGAACAGGTACCAAAGATATTATAAACGTTCCTTCAGCAGCCTCTTTTGCTGCCTGATCAGCCAGATTGTTTCCTCTAACCACTTCAGTGTCCTCTTTCTGATGCCCAGGCAGTGCATAACTGCCACCTGTAAAGGTACCTGAACAGCCTCTAATAATTTTAAAATTTCTGCCACACACTAATTCTCCTCTTCATTTGGAAGTTAACAGTTCTTTTTCTTTCTAGATGGAACCATGTGCATGCAAAATTAGGAAAGCTTACCTTGAGTCCATATACACATTCACTCTTTTCACACAGCAATTCCAGTACCCTCATCAGTGCCATCAGTTCAGCTTTCTGAGCAGAGGTTCCTGGCAGCAAAGCCTTGGCCGCCACTACTCCTCAAGAGTCACAACTGCATACCCAGCCTTTCTGTTTCTTTTTTTCCATATATCTGCTTCCATCTGCATAGACAGTCCAGTCTGCTTCTTCCAAAGGATGGTCCTGTAAATCAATTCTGCTAGGATAAACTTCATCAGTTATTTCTACACAGTTGTGTATTAGTGCAGCCAAGTCAGGCTCCAGGAGAAGAGAGGCAGGATTTAACTTACTAATATTTTTGAGGGATCCATTGGGATTGTCAAGAGGAGTGGTTGGGTGGTTGCCCATTCTTTCAGCAGTGAGCCACAAATTTTCCTTTTTCTCCAGCAGGCTCAACACTTGCTGAGGTGCATAACTGGTGATAGGTTGTCCCAAGGAAAACTTTTCAGCTTTCTGTAAGAGCTCGCGGGTGACTGCCACAGCTTTCAAGCAGGCTGGCCAGCCCTGGACAGCATGATCTAGTTTCCTTGAGAAGTATGCAATGGGCTGTAAAATGTCACTAAGCATTTGGGTGAGGAATCCTAGGGCAACACACTTTCTCTCATGCACATATAATTGAAAGGGCTTCAGTAGGTTTGGAAGCTGCAAAGTCAATGCAAAAGCTAGGTGCACCTTCAGGGACTCAAAAGCTTGAGTGTACACCTTTGCCCATATTCTGGCCCCTTCAGTACTTCATACAGTGGTTTAGCAATGAGGCCTAAGTTTAGAATCCAAATGTGGCAGTCACTTGCCATCCCCAGGAGTCTCCTTAACTGTTTCCTGGTGTTGGGAGAGGTCCTCTGTGGACTTTTGTTGCACTGCCTGTACCATATTCAGACACTTATACTCAGGGATGCCTTTCCTCATTCCCTCAAGGATGCATCTCTTATAATGCTCTAAGAGAGGAAGGCCATTCCCTTTAGGGTCCCAGTTGGGCTCAGTTAAAGGTATTGCCCTGGGAGGGCCAAGAGCCCTATCTGGATTTTCTTGGTGTAACCTCCAAGCCTCTTCATTTGCTTTATCCAACACCAGCATCTGCTTATCCCCCATAAGCAAAATATTTAATAAGACTTGTATGTCTGTCAAATTGGCATAATGGGTGGCAAAACTGATGCAACCAAATAAGTCATTTTAGTAGGATCATCCATGCCCATGAGAAGGATTTGAGCTATCCTAGTTTAACAGATCTGATGTAGAAACAAAGTATGTGCCCAATAATATCCAGCAGACTGGTCCTCTAGCCCTACTTCCACTGCAAGTCTCTGCAAAGGATATTGCCCTGTTCCAGTAGGGGCTTTTCCTCCACTGAATTTGGTTCTCTGGTAGGTTTGAGACAGTGATACCACTTAAGGTGCACTTTCCCTGGTTCCCTCAGCTGAGTAGATCCCCAGTGGCTGTCGGAACTATGACCATGCTGTGACCATGCTTGAAGCAGTCATAATATCTAGATCTTCCTGGTCCCTCTCCTCTGAGCTTCTGTCTTTTTTTTTTTTTTAGATTTTATTTATTTATTTTTAGGGAGGGTCAGGGAGGGAAAAAGAGAGAGAGAAATATCAATGTTTGGTTGCCTCTCACATGGCCCTCACTGGGGACCTGGCCCACAACCCGGGCATGTGCCCTGACTGGGAATTGAACTGGCAACCCTTTGGTTTGTAGCCCGTGCTCAGTTCACTGAACTACACTGGTCAGGGCTGAGTTTCTATCTTTCACAGGCAAATTCCCTTTTCTCTAAACTATTAACTTGTTTCCTTTTAATTCTGCATCCTTATCATGTAAACTCATAAAAACTTCTAGGTAAGGCATTTTGTCCCACTTCCCTGATTTTTGACAAAATAACTCTAGTTACAGTATAATACAGTAATTTAAAGACTCATTCAGTGGCCAGCGTTCTCCTGAGTCTACATTATACAATGCATAAGCCGAACAGTATTATAATAACAACCACATTTATCTAGTCACACATTTATAAGTCAACCAATTAGCCAGAACTTGCTCCAATAGGCTGTTTCCCAGAACAGAGGTTTCCCTGCTAATTCTACCAGAAGGAGCTCCATAATACAGAAGGTACCTAAACCAGATCAGATGTCATTTTCCAGACAGAACTCTGTAAAACAGATGGTACCTTAACCAAATCAGAAGACATCCTTTTTTCCCAGATGGAGCTCTGTAAAACAGAAGGTACCAAACCAGATTAGATGCAATGTTTCACCAGATAGCTCTGTAACCCAGTGGTACCTTAACCAGATCAGATGTCCTTTCCCAGAAAGAGCTATAAAAACCAGAAAGACACCTTAACCAGACGACCTAAGTCATAACCTGGGATTATAACCTGAACCAGAAACACAATGATTCAATCAAACGTAAACAACGAGAAATGCCCAAGTGAAATCACTTGGCAGCTGCTTGGAAATCTCCGAATCCAAACTCCCAGGGCTTCTCAACCAAGGCAGCCAATGGGACTCCTCGCCAAATACCCAGAGTTACCGAAGAGTCCCAAAGTTTGTCCTGGAGAGGAGTTGCCAAAATATGAAGCCAGAAAAGACCAGCATTTGTGCTGCCTGTCACATACCGAACCCAATAAGCAGAGACAGGAATTGAATCTGTATGGGTACTTTATTCAAGAGGCTGACAATCTGAGAAGGAAGCATGTTCGCACCCTAACAGACTACCTTACATTTTCTTTCCAAGCCAGCCCTTTTATAACAGAGAACAAAGTGTGGTGAGGGGTTTTGAAATTCAGGGAAAATTAGATTTAAAAAACTGCAGTATTCTCACCCTAGGCAGTTAGCTGTTCCCAGGGCTGCTGATCATCTGTCTCTCCCTGGAACACAATGGCCTGGATGCCTCCAATTGTCCGCAGGTGGTAATGGTGCTGCAGGAGGTCGACTGTCTCTCCTGGGAGCCAGGATGGGCCTTATCTGTAGTTTCTGAAATAGCAGCTTTAACATATGCATTATTTACTAGGCTTATAACTGTTTACCTTAAATCAAAATTTTCCAACTCTTGAGTCCCCTATCACTTTCACTGGTGTTCATTGTACTGCATTTAACAACAATCCTGTGAAGCCCCAGTTTTAAATGACATGCTAGAGATGGTGAAACTATAGTTTGTGGTAAAGGTCACATGGTTGGTAAGTGGCAGACCTTTGATTAGAGCCCAGACCAGTCCAATTATCCTTTTTATCCCACCATGGGCCCTCCTTGAGGGAGGAGGGTTTGCTGCTAGAGATCATAGGCAGTGATTGCCAGGAAATGATGGCACCCTTTGAATGCACAAATTCAAAGTGAGATTGATGCATACAGCACTCAATCTTCCTGCAAGTGTCAGGGTGAAATCTGGTTTTGCCTGTTGTTCAGCAGGCTGCAGGAGTAAAGGCATCCAAGCCATTAGTGTCAGAGGGAATTTTTGGTATCTGGAACCAAACTGAGAAATAGTCAAATTAATTCCCCAAGATTAAAGTTAGAGTCTATCCTTTTTAATTTACGGTTTCTGAAACAACTTGAAGTCAGAACCCCAACGTCTCTGTCCAGGAAAGACGGAGGCCATGGGCTTCCCTTGCCCGTGTGGCCCCACTGAACATGAGACCAGTGAAGGATGAAGGTGAGCAGGCAGGTTCTGCTTGTGAGTTGACAAGTCAGGCTGAATTTCATGATGTTGCTGCCCTAGATTTCTGGAGCAATGGTGTTTTTGTGTCTAGAATCTGACATGGCAAACCAAATAGTGCAATTTGGGGCATTTGGTTTCTAATAAAGGAGGAGACATGAGCAATGAGGGAGAAGAGATTAAGAGAATGGAAACCATTAGCCACACAAGCATCCCTCTTAGTGCTTCACTCACTGAAGCAGAAGCTCATTTCTGCATCTCCACCTCCTATGAAAATCCCCTGAACCCAACAGCAGGGATTTGCTCATCATCACAAAGTTGGACAAGAAAGGTGAGAAGTGATCTTTTATTGCTTTGTCTTATCCAGGGAATGGGGATGAGTGGTGGAACCCTAATAAGAAACATTGTTTTGAGGAGTGAGATTGACTTAAATCTGATCAAGTGTTGGTTCTAACAAAACTCTTAGCACCATGATCATGGTAAACCATGAGTTCCCAATTCTCACACCTGTTTGAAACAGAGATATTACCAGGATACCTGGATGCTGTGACAAATGTCATAAGTCCCACGTGTCCATCCCTTCCTTCCCAAGAGTGGGCATCACACTCTTGAATTCATTGATATGTGGTATGTACAGAGGTGAGCAAAGAGGTCAGTGTGATTAGGGCCTGGAAGAGAGCAGGGGAGGCAAGTAGAGACCAGAGGATGGAGGCCCTGGAATGCTGCACCAGAAAATTGGCTTTGCATTCAAGTTGTTGCCCACTTTGAAAATAGCACACCAGGAGTATGGAGATGGCAGAGAAGTAGGTGGGAGCAGAGCCCAGTTCTCCTTGTTCCCAGCTGGAACACCTAGCCAATCATCTGAGTAACAGAGTGAACAGCCAACGGAATCCCAGCTTATATGAAGTTTGGAGGCCAAAAATTGCAGAGGACATTGGAAAACAGAGGGTAAGGGGATTTCTTTGGGATGGTAAGGTCCCTGGGATCTGCTCGGGGACCAGGGCTGCTGCAGCCCCCAGCCCAGTGCCTGCCACAGTATACATGGAGAAGAGTTACATCACCAGCTCCCTCCCCTACCACAGCAAGGAGGGCAGACAGGCACTAGGAGGGACCTGGATGCTGGAAATCACTGGGGGAATAGAGACGAAATGGGAGACACACAGAGGTGGTACACATCCACTGGGACTGTGGATGTCAGCACCAGAGAAATTGAGGTGCCAGGTGACACCTGGAGAAGGGAGGAGTTGGGCCACATGGGACCCTGACTTGCATAGTCTCCAGACTGGTTGGAAAGTTGGGCTGTGTGAAAACCCATGCACTTGCTAAGAACAGGGAACAGTTGCTTTGTAAGAAACTCTCCAGCTGCAGCTGGCTCGCCCCAAGGGTGATCTCATCTGTATGCACCAAGAGACTGAGTAGCCAAGTGTGGAACCACACTGTCCAGCTTGTCTTACAGTGTGCACAGCTAAGTGGCTGATTTGAGCCTAGCAGCTCACGGAGGACCTGAGCTGGAGCCCAGGAAACTGTGAATATCGCAGCCCAAACCTAGTTTCCATCCTCTCATAACCATAGAAAGGGAGAAAAGCGAAGCCAAGTCCCCCTCTTCCTGTGGCATCTAGGAAGACCAGCAGAACTTACTGAACAGGTTTAAAGTCAGCAGGAGGCTTTTTTTTTTTTGATTCCTCTCTATTTTTTCCTTTTTTTTTTCTTCCCCCAAGTGAGACAATAAGACTTGGAGTTATGAGGGGTCCAGAGACAGATTAAAAGGGGTAGCACAAGGCTAACCCCAAAAACTGAGAAACTGAGACATATGTAATTTTGCTATCTCATAGAGCTGGAATTTTATTGTTTATGTGTATTTTTTTTTCATTATTTTTACCACTTTTATTTTATTAGTATTTTTTTATTTCTCTTTCTTATATTTAGTTTTCCTCATTTTATTTCTCTGTTTCATTGCATTGTTCGACTGGCTTTCCTTATTCTCTCTTTATTGTGTTTTAATTTTCCTTCTTTTACTTCACCCATGTTCCAATAACACACAACTTTTGATTGGGTACTTTCTATTCTGGTTATCCAAATCATATATTTCTTGTCATATTATTGTTGTTCCAATACTATTGTAAATAATTGTTGTTCCATACAATTGTACATACTACAGCAACCCTCCATAATCTTAGCCCACTTTGATACAGGGTACAGCCAAGAGGGGGGCCCCAAAAAGGGATTTGGAATGGAGTCCAGAACTCAAGGTGTCTAAGAAATATTAGAAAGACATATGAGATGTCCTCACCCCTTCCCCCACATGTGTGGGTAGGGGGAAGGGACACATGGAGCAGGAACATGCAGGGCTATTTTGTACAGCCACAGATTTGCAGTGAATCCATGGCATGGCCATTTAACATATCCATGGCCTTTGGCTGGTCACTTTAAATTTCATGTTAAATAGCTGTGGCCACACTCTGGGCCAGGGGGATGGAAAGGGACTCCCCCTAAATATGTAACTGGGGGCAGCCCCCCCCCCGAGTTACAGCACCTGCTTGGGAGCTTGGAGAAGATTGACTCCATGACATGGGGCCACCCCTGCCCAGACTCACAATGGCCAGTAAACTTGGAATAATACAGGAATGCTAGCAGGTGTAACTGATTGTAGGAGGAGTTGGAAATGGGGGTACAGAGGAAGATTGGTGTGGGGATTTAAACCCAGACACGGCAGCCATTAGTGGGAGAGAACCACGAGGCTTCTGGCAGAGTGGAGACCCCTGCAGCCATTAGAGAGAGATCCACAAGCTTTTGCCAGAGTGCAGACCCATGCAGCTTTGGTAGAAGAGGACCATGTGGCTTTGGGGTGCTCCCTTTGGCCATGTGGCCTGGGAATTAGGAGAGACTTTGCCTGGAAAATGGGTACAAAGAACTCTTGTCAGTAAGCTATGAGAATATGCCACATGGCTTCGAATTAATTGGAGATTCTGCCTGGACAGTGACACAGCTGATGGTGCCAGCGGCCTGAAAAAATGGACGTTTGCTTCTTTTTTTGAGTTACGGTACCCTGAATTAGGGCAGGGGGAGAAGGAAGCGCTGTGGGCATCTGCAGGTATCCTAAAGGACTTTGATATTTTAATGAAGGCAGACTACTTTAAGTCTGTACAGCATTAAATAAACATTCCCTTTCCTTTTCACAAATCTCTGGCATTGAAATAGGTCTTTCCTATTGGCGACGGACAAGCGAGCTCAATAGGGGGTCCTTCCGGTAGTTGTATATTGCCCCAGGCCCCCTGTGTTCTGTAACAACTTCACTTTAATCCTGAGCATTATTATTGTTGTGGTTATCTCTATTCTCTATCACACTACACTCACCTTCTATCCTTTACTCTCACTCTGTCTCATCATCTAACCTCGCACAAGTGCTCTGTTTTCCAGATTCAGCTCACAATCCTCCTCCCCTCAAACCAGAGTCTTACCTCTCTTCCACCTTTTATAAAAAGTGGCTAGTTAAGTGAAATATCACAGTTAATGCTATACTTACCCAAGAAATCTCCTATCTCTTCTCTACTTGCTGGCACTTTAAATCCCATAAAATACCCTCCTGCTGTCTTAATCCATTTTGCCTACCCCCTGCCACTAATCACATACAAGAATAGGTGGGAGCTGCAAACATCAATGTACCTGCTGGAGGAGAAAAACCACCAACAAAGGAGCCACTAAAAGATAAAAACCCAAGTACAACAAGAGAGCCCACACAAAAGGGAGAATGGGCAAGCCTAGAGAGTCCAGACAATGAGATCAAAGAGACCACACCACTGAACCCAACAGAATTCTTACCATAGAAGTTCACCCTACAAAGACAGCTAGCAAAGTGAAACATCAGAAAGTTCAGGAACAAACAAAAGGAGTCACCCAAAATGGGGAGACAAAAAAAAATGCAATCAAAAAGAATGGAAGACTCCTCACTAAAAGAGCTAAATGAAATGGAGGTAATCAAACAATCACATATAGATTTCAAAATACTGGTGATGAAGATGTTCAAGGAACTCACACACAAGTACAAGGAACTGAGTGAGAACTACACCAGCGTGAAAAGGAAATAGAGACTATAAACAAAAACCAGGAAGAAATGAACAATAAAACCTCAGAAATAAAAAACACACTAGAAGGAATTACAAGCAGGCTGGAGGAAGAAAAAAATTGAATTAGAGAGATGAGAACAAGGTAGGAAAAAAGACCCAAATAGAGCAAGAAAAGCAAAAGAGCCTCAGGAAGAATGAAGAGATGATAAGGGAACTGCAAGACAACATGAAACGTAATAATATCCATATAATAGGGATACCAGAAAGAGAAGAAGAAAAGGATAGGATAGAACAACTGTTTGAGAAAGTAATAATGGAAAACTTCCCTAATTTGATGAGAGAAAAAGTCACACAAATCCAGGAAACACAGAGAGTCCCAATAAAGAGGAACCCAAAGAGGCCCACTTCAAGATATATCATTATTAAAATGGCAAAATTTCAAGACAAAGAGAGAATCTTAAAGGCAGCAAGGGAAAAGCAGTAAGTAATATACAAGGGAGCCCCAGTATGGTTAGCAGCTGACTTCTCAATGGAAATGCTCCAAGCCACAAGAGAATGGCACGAAATATTTCATGTAATGAAAACCAGAGGCCTGCCACCAAGATTACTCTATCCAACAAAGCTCTCAATTAAAATGGAAGGCCAAATAAAGAGCTTCCTGGACAAAAGAAGCCTCAAAGACTATACCTCCTCCAAACCAGCTATGCAAGAGATGCTAAAGGATCTGCTTTAAGAACAGGAAGAAAAACAGTGAGAGAGAAAGGAACACAGGTATGAAAAAATGGCAATGAATAAGTACCTATAATAATAACCTTAAACATAAAGGATTAAATGTCCCAATCAAAAGACATAGAACAGCTGGATGGATAAGAAAGCATGACCCACACATATGCTGCCTACAAGAGACCCACCTCAGAACAAAAGACCTATACACACTGAAAGTGAAGGGCTGGAAACAAATATTCCAAGCAAATGCAGTGGGGGGAAGTGCAGACAACTGTAATTGAACAACAATAAAATAATTAAAATAAAATAATAATAAAATAAAATAAAAATGTATGTATGTTATAAGAACTATTTTATAAGTAGTAAAAAATAAGATATTTAAAATGTGGTTTAAAATCTGCAAGAAAATTTCAGGCTGATGTCACAAATCCTCTCTCTCATGCCCCTCCTGTCTTTAGGAAGACACCAGTGGTGATTACAAGAGTACCCTGCTGAACCTGGTAGGCAGTTGCCACGTCCTCTTCCAACCATGTTGTCTGACAAGGTCCAGGACATGGAAAGAAGGAATTCAAGGAATCCATCTTCTTGGAATGGAAGAGAACGTGGCATACAAAAGGGAGGCGGTAATTTTCCTGGGATTGCTCTTAATAACTCCTTGTTGATATTATTCATGGTCTTGCTTTGTGCCCTGATTTCACATAAGAATAGGCCATGAGGAAAGAGAGGCTCGAAGCCAGTCAATGATTGATTTTGAGGGAAATTCTGAAGGGACAACTAGTTCTCCCCAGACTATTGAATCATGCCCAAATTGTGTAAACAAGGTGTTTATAAACCTGAGTAAGAAATTATCCTCGATTGTTCCCATAAAGGAATTTATGAATCAGTTATAACAGGCTGAATTGTTGG
The DNA here is from genome assembly GCA_004024845.1 of Tonatia bakeri. Taxonomy (NCBI): domain Eukaryota; kingdom Metazoa; phylum Chordata; class Mammalia; order Chiroptera; family Phyllostomidae; genus Tonatia; species Tonatia bakeri. Next base: position 22,672 of record PVIA01015220.1, read on the forward strand.
TAAATTCTCCCACGCCTGTTCCTTACCCACAGATAAAAAGGGTCTTCCAAGAAAACAAGAAAAAATTATATAGACCCCTACCCACAGCCCAGGGATACCCCTGGGTAGCATATTAGATTAATGGTAAATTATGGTGTCCCCAAAGAGGAGCTAATAGTCTCCAGAGGGTTCCAGATCCCCCATTGCCTTATACAAGGGCATATAATGAGCATGGCATTAGAATGGTCAATAAGGATGGAGTCCAAGTGCCTTATAATAGTCTAAATTTCATGGAAAGTTTAGCTTGAAGCAGACCTCCCTGGTGTTTATTTATTAAGGAACAAAACAGATCACTACTCCACCAGCTTGTCAAAGGATTTTGCCCACATTTCCCCCTATCATGCAGCAGCTTCAAAAAAGAACTCTCTAAATTATCCAAATAGAAATAGAGTAAGATATGAGAAAGTCAAGAATGGCCTGTACCTAATAAAATTTAATAAAACTGTCTATCCTTTTAAGTCAAAAGGTTTACTGTGGTTAGATTTCCTCTCTATCTCTCCTTACATGTTTGTTTTGGTGATCAAAAGGTGGTAGGATTGTTAGATATCTATATTTTAGATTTATTGATTCACATAATTCCAATGAAGTTGTATAAAATAATTTCTTGATCAGAGAATAAAATCCCCTCTAATGAAATAGCCCCTGAATGTCTAAAAGTTGTTGAAGTAACAGCCCCTCCTTTACCTTGAATAGGAATATATATCAATTAGAATTAGACAGGCAAAGAAATAAGAGAAGCTGGTTAGCTATTACAAACCAAACATGTAGAAACAATTACCAGAGACCTCTATCCAATCGAGCGTATCCTTTTGCCCCATGACAAATTCTGAGAACTTTAATAAACAATAAGACATTCAAACTCTGTACATACAGCTATTTCTAATTGTTTGCATTTAATA
>PVIA01015221.1:0-23609 GCA_004024845.1 Tonatia bakeri
ATTAAAAAAAAATGCCATACAGATAATAAACTCTAAATGTCAACAACCTCAAACTTATTTCAAAAAAGATTTAAAGACGTTTTCAGGCAATAGTATGAGGAATAACTAATTTTTATAATATCTGCATGACAGATTTGGTTATTTAAATACACAAAAGTTTGCGTCATTTTATTTTGAAAATAGTTTTTCCAACAGGGTAATTTTACAGGTCTATCACACAATAAATTTGGTCAAAAACATTTAGAAGATCATACTAACGTTTAGTCTCTTTTGCTTTCATGTGCCTCCATTTCAATGATACATTATATAGTCACTCTATAAAACATTGAGCACTGTGTGCAGAGTCAAATGGAAAATAAAACCCTGAACATGTGACACTGACTACTCAAGTCCATGTCTATAGGACTGGTCCATCCACCTGATCTGGACACTTACCATTCAACATGGAGTGTCAATATACTAGGGAGAGAGGTGAACAAGAGAGATGCCAGGCAAATATGAGCAAGCACACAACCCATATCATTCACCATTCTAAGTCAGGGCACCCATAGGAGACAAACGCCATTTTGTTCCACTGAGCCTCCTTATCCCCAATTTTCTCTGTGTATCCAGTACAAGGTTTACCAGTTATAAGGCTATCTGAGGAGGCAGAAGCAGAAAAGGTACTCCCCCCACTCAGCTCTTTTTCACCTTCTTCCCCACATTCAATGCTAGCACTTTCTCAGGTGCATCCCAAGTCTCTGTCAGACATACTACACACCAATGCACTTTAGTACATCTTAGGGCAGGTTTAGCCCAAATGTAGCTTCAAGGCTATCCTTCCTTTGCATAACATATGTGCAAGGTATTCTTCCCCTGTTGTACAGTAGTGTGAATCGGGAAAAAAATAAAAAAGGTATTCCACTCCCATTTTCCCCCATCTCTAAAAGATTAAAAAAAGTATTACCGGCAAGTCCTTTAAAGGACTTGTAAAGGACAAAGTATTCGCTGCAAAAACAAGAAAGATAGCAAGAGCCATGCTCCACAGTGACACCACTGGAAAAGAAAAGCAGAAAGCCTAATTCCTAGCACCCTTGAAGGAGATTAAACAACAAAAACAAAAAGGTAAACAAAAAAAGTTGAGAATTTATCACACTGGTTTCAAAGTCCCAGCTCCCTCAGGAGTTGGAAGTCTAAAAGTCCATGTATGAAATATACTATTCAAAACCCACTTTTGGCTTCACAGTACCCTCTTCTACTTTACATAGTTATTGGTAGCATTTGTAGTTGACTTTGAAGCTAAGTCTTATGAGTAACAATGATTTAAAAGTTTCCAAACCAAAAGCATCAATTTTTAAAGAAGTCTCTGAACATAAACCCTTTATGAACTGTGGAGTGCCTGCAAGTAAATGTGGCTGTTACAATATACTTGACAGTGTAGCCTGATCTAGAATATAGCAGGGGCTGATGAAGCAAAATTATCATTGCCATCCAAGATGTAGATTTATGGTAAAGAAGTATTTCCTGAAGCATGATATATAACCTACTGGTGGTACACAAAATGAACTTTAGGTGGAACAAGAGAGAACAGTTGAATTTATTAACACTATATTTATTTCAATGTACATTGGAAACCATAGCTAGCATCGATTGTTTAACGTAAGTTTAAAGGGGTAGTGTGGTCCCACCGTATTCAGACCCTTTGAAATATAGGGATGGTTGTTATGCACACCTTGAACATTTGAAATCTTGAGTGACCATCCTCGAGAACCATTTGTAAGAATAAAGCAGGTTTGATTCCCAGTCAAGGTACATGCCTGGGTTGTGGACCAGGTCCCCACTGCATGTGAGAGGCTTATGTTTCAGAGCATATGAAGTGTTTATAAGAGTGTGGCAAAGGTTAATAAGAGAGTGGGAAGGGTTTATAAAGCCTTAAAATATGTATAAAATAATAAAATAAATATAGCACCACTACTTCTCCAATTTGCACCTATCTTCGGGGTCTCTGGTATGTACCTCCCATGACAGGTGAGGGATCGCTGTACCTGGTAGACAGGTCATCAAGTAGACGGCAGAATGGCTGGGTTCAGCTCTCAGCCAGGTCAGTGTGACTTTGGGCAATATTCAAACACTGGGCCTGGGAATCTGTCCAATGGTTAACTATGAGAAGATCACACCATCTTCCAGCTTGAACACTGAGATTGTCTGAGCTGGGAACATCTTAGCAAAGAAAGGTCTAGCCAGGAGTGTACAACCTTTTGTTATCTCTGAGCCACACCTGAAGAAGCATGGTTGCCTTGGGCCACACATTAAATACACTGCAACATGTAATCACAAAAATGTCTCATAATGTTTTAAGTAAATTTATGATCTTGCATTGGGCTGCACTCATAGCCCTCCTGAGTCACATGCAGCCTGCAGGCCAGAGGTTGGACAGCCTCATGAGACCCAATAATTTAAAATTATAAGTAATTCTATGTATTTCTATTAATCAAGTATAGGCAAAGCATCACCAAATGTCTACACAGGAAATTTATCACAAAACATTGAATCTGATACACATGGATAACATCCCTACTCAGGAAAAAATTCTTTAGAGCTACACACAAAAAAAGAGGCCTTAAAAAATACGCTAGGTAGTACCTAGGTTATCAAGGATATACAAATTTAGATTTAGGAACAGTATTCAAACTCCCAACGCTCATTTTAGTGCGGATGTTGGGGAAGCATTCTTCTTCCTGAAAAAGGAAAGTTAATATGGTGATAAAAATTCCCAGATAACGTATGATAAGCACAACATGATTAGGAAAACAAGGCACCAACAAAAAGATTCATTTTGCTCATGAAGACAAAGTATAGCTTAAAGTCAGTAAAACTCTACAACTTTGATGAACACATCTTCAGCCTTAGATATACATTGGAGAAAGAAATGATAACACCCCCAATGCCCACACAATCCACTAAGGGCAAAAGACTGCAGCCTAATTCAGCAGCACAGTGTCCATAAATTATATATATAACATGAACATGGAGGACAGTCTCAAGTGTTCCTTCAAAAGGCTTCAAAAAGCCCTTCCTTTCCTAGGAACAAGCAAGCTTTCTTAGAAAAGTTGTTATCAAGTCATTCATACTTCGCATTACCTGCCTGTACTTGGTCTTTTCTATGTTAAATGTAATATTTGGTACTATAACACCCAAGGATGTAATGGCTGAGGAAACGTAATTTTAGTTATAGCCATAAAACAGTAACTACCAAGACTTAAATAAACATTTTTAATATAAAAAGATAGTTTTTTAAAGTTCATTTAAAGGAATGTTCTGTCCCAAGAAATAAGACTACACAGATATAATGTCATCTCATTGTGACTTAGCAAACTGATCGGAAACAGATCCTAGTACACATGAAAAGTTAAACTTTGGGTAAATAGGCAAGATGAGTCAAAAATAACACTGGAAATACTGTCTAATTGATTATGAGATTTAGACCATCAAAATACAACATATGAAAATTTAAATTTCAGATAAATTCTAAATTTAAAGGTTTAAAATGATAAAAACCATTAACTCGACATTTGGAGATGGACTGTGTTAAGTCCAAATTATAAAGAAAAGACCAATGAACCTGCCTACATGTTAAAAAGTAAAACGCACAAAAGTATATGAAAATAAACTGAGAATACTTATTTGTGACAAATAAATAGTAATACAGTATACGAGTAAGTATACTTAATATATATATAAACAGTAACGAGAAGTCACTTTTAAAATGTAAGTATAAAAGAGCTAACAAAAATTTCAAAACCACTTGGCTTCTAATGATCTAAGAAATGCAAATTAAAAGGTAACACTTTTCTATCAAGTGAATTAGGTTTTTATTTTATTTACAGTGCACAGCCAGTGCTGTTAAGGGAACACTGGGACGGCTCTTCAGGTACAATGTGGGTAGAAGTGAATAGATGGCTCCAGTGAAAGTCGTAAAATGTTCCTGACTTCTGATACTAATTTTGTTTATTAAAAAAGAAAAGGACAGAAAAGAAAAGAAACCTCTCTTAAATGGGGGTGGGGGGGAGTAGAAGTAGGTCGCAGTATTATTATAACTGTGCAATTGTAATTAAATGTCCTTAAGGAAAGAGCACACAGTTCCATGGGTGAGTATCAGAAAGGCTCTAGTTGAAATTAAGCTATTTCTAAGTGTTCCTATTACGTTCCATAACTCATGTGACATATTCTTTTGCACACATCATAATTACGAAAGAAAAATGTAATGAAATAAAATGTCTATAAGGGTTAAGTAGATTTTGAGACAGTGTGATGAGAATATAAAACATCTGTTAGGTACACTTAATAAAAGTATTCTAATGACATGGGGATATACTCATACTTGTTAAAAAGCAGGATATCAATATAATGTCAACCATGCTAAAAATGGTATATGCAAACTGGGTGTGGGCATAGAGGGAGGATAGAGCTGTGGCTGGCATCTCACATCTCTACTGTACACAATCCATACTGTCTTTACTAAAATATATAGTTGTTGGCTTCTTGCTGTTTTCTTACTTCAGTCAGGCAATAAGACTAACTTTGCTCACTGAGAAATGAAGGTATAATTGCTTCTCCCATAGCAATATTTATACAGCAGTATCTATCACATGAAAAACTGAAAATAAAAAACCTTGTATAAATAGTATTTACTCAAAGATCTTCATATTTTTGCCTTTGTAAAATGTAAAACAAAACCCTTTAACTACTTACAAAGTCTAAAATACAACTCTTAAAATGAATACACATACACAAAACAGCCAAGAGAATCTTGATAAAAAAAGTTAAGGCATTCCTGCATTCTAGAATAGCAAAACACTATACCACAATAATTAAAATGTGATATTGCTATAGAATAGATCAACTGTCCAACTGAGGTGCACAGAACCGTCAGAGGTTTTTTAAAATTTAGTATATGCTACCTGGTAGCTTTTGCAAATAGGAAATTCAATTGTCGAGACAACTGGCTATTTCACATGGAAAACAAAATGAAATGCAATCTCTGTGTCTCCAAACTGAGAACAATAGTATTTCCCAATAGGATAAAGTAAGAGAAAACAAAACTGTAAAAGTACTAAGAAAAAAAAAGGGGGGGGTTATGATGCTGACACAGGAAAGAACTTGATAGTTATTAAAAAAGACAGCTATCAAAATCAAAAGATATGTATCACTGAAAGTTACAACAGGTAACAGACTAGGGAAAAGTACCCCCAACACAGGACTATTATTTATAATGTGAAGAGTGCCTACTGATTGATGAGAATATGAACACAAGAGGCCTTGGGAAAGGGAAAAAGATTAAGTGATCTAAAAAAAAAAATTTAAATCCCATCGTTGAGTCAATCATACACCGATTTTTGTCCACTATGGTAGCAAAATTTAAAGGCTAACAATAACCAGTGCTGAGACACAGGACAACAAACATTCAATCTGAATGTGAACAGACTATCTGGAAGACCAGTGACACAAAGAATTTTTAAATACGTGTACTTTTTGAGCAATCTAAACTGTCTTATCTAAAAACTATAAAAAAATGTAACTTTTCAAATAACAAAAGAAAAAGGTTAAATAAATTATGGTATACCCTTACTAAAAAATAACTATAAAAGATACAGTATATACTTATTAAGGATAAAATAAAATCAATAAAGAAATGGCCAAATATAGTATATGCTCACTAAGGAATAAAAACTGTAATGCTCTTAGAAGAGCTATGTACCAAGTGACCATGTAACCACATACAAAACATAAAGTGTAAAAAATAAACTGTATTTGTAAGAACTTCTACTGATTTATCTGTACCACACATGCACATATACTCACATATCTGTGCATGCATGATTTGAATAGTTTAGATCACAAACTACAACACAGACGTCCCCTTTTTCCATCTGTAAATACTTGTTACTACCACTATATAAGCATCAAAACTTGAGTCCTACTGAGAGGATTAAAAATCCCACTTCAAAGAGGATAATTAGGAATGTCTGTGAACTATGGGACTGAGAGATCTGCTGTTGTTCTGCCTGGCTCTCTCCCTCAAATGGAAGCACCAAAACTCCACAACAAGCTGACCAGAACCCACATGGCAGATCTGTAGGATCTATTCTCAATCCTAAATTTGTCTGTCAACTCTCCTCTTGCAATAGTGCCTCCTCACATTATCTAAAATAGAACTTCCTTGAATTATAAGTTCCTTTGATTTCTTTGGTGGGCTTGTATTTACTTAATAGGTCAGTAAAACCTCTGTTCAGTTTCATTTTCTAACAGATTCAAATCATTTATTTTTTTCTTCATGATTTCAACTGTAAAATAATTTTGCTAAATCAGTTGTTTATACAAAGTGTAAGGAAACTTACCACTCCAACATTTTCAGTAACTATGTTTTGTTACCAAAAGTTTGCAAAGAATAATTTTAACTAAATGTTGAAATGAAAATCATTTGAATGCTACACAGACCTGCCAAAAGTTAATGCTTGTGGTTATTAAACATAAAAAAATAGCACCAATAATTCTGTATATAAGTCTGAGACAGAAACTTTAAGGCAAATTCTACCAAAATGTCCAGTTGTTACCTTCTAATGACACTCGATAAAAAAACCAAACCAGAACAGCAGAAAGGGAAAAAGAAATGTGTGGGTTACTCTCACTTATAGCAGAGGTTTTAACTTCCTACCTAAGTAATTTAATAAACTGAATCCACCAGTGATAAAAGAACTATGGTGATCAAATAGAGTCTGTCCAAGGAATACCAGGAAAAGGCAGTATCAGAAAATCTATCACTACCATCAGCTACAGAAGACACTTAATATCAATGTATGTAGGGAAGGAACACCATCAAATTAAAACCCGTTCATGATTTTTAAAAGTAATGAAAGAGCTCTCAGCAAAACAAAACACAACAAAACAAAAGTATGCAAGAATTATCTACAACACAGGTGAAAAACACAAGGCCCATGGGCAGAATTCGGCCCTCCACCTTGTTTTACCTGGCCAGGCACCTTGTCTCTACCTGGTGGCAGCACCAAGCTCCTTGCCCCTATAGTTAAGGAGTAGTTACATTTATAGAGTCCTAAAATTACATTCAGCCATTTGAAGGCAACCTCAAGGCTGATGCACACCCTGGTGAAAATGACTTTGATACCCCTGATCTACAAGATATTTTTAGAAGCTATCATTTTCAATGGTAAAATATTAGAAGCACTCCCAGTTAATGAAAAAGACAACAGCAATCAATGTTACCTGCCTTGTTACTCTTCAACACTGTCCTGGAAGTGCTCAGCCTAAATTTGAGGAAAACATAAAATTGACATGTAAATATACTAGGACAGAAGTTTAAAAACAAAATTAATTAGGAGGCATATGATTGCTTACTTAGAAAATCCTAGAGATGTAAACTAAAAAGTTAGAAAAATCACCTAAGAATAAAGCTAACTGAAAATGAGACTACAAAACACAAGCAGCTATAAAGTTTTGCTTAAGTACTTAAGGCTGAATACACAGAGAAATGCTATGTTCAGGAATGAGTATCAGAAGGTTCAACTTGTAACCCAAATTACTCTAGACTCAGTAGATTGAGTGTCAGCCTGCAAAGCAAAGGGTTGCTGGTTCGATTCCCAGTCAGGACACATGCCTGGGTTGTGGGCCAGGTCCCCAGTAGAGGTGCACGGCAGACAAACACACATTGATGTTTCTCTCCCTCCCTTAACCTGTGAATAAAATCTTAAAAAAAAAAAAGATAAAAAACAGGAAACGAACTGCATTCTGCTCATGGGCCATAGTCCACTGACACCTGATATAGTTAGTGAAGTTTCTCACAAGGTTCCAGTTAGCAAATCTGAAACAACTTTCATGTACGTAGTAGAGTTGAGTAAATGCATTATAGACAGTGAGAACCAGGTTTCTCAGTGTTGGGGAAAGAAGTTACAAGTAAGGAAAGGGCAGATTGAATACCATGTTGTAGGACTGAAAATGGAAGTTATCTCCAAATAAACTTTTGTGTTTTGAATACATACATAAACAGACCAATATAAAGATGTGTACGTTTTTGTGGGCAACTATATAAGCGCACATGTATTTCCATAGCTCTGTCCATGAGGAATATCCAGAAGCAATGATACCTCAGTAGCAACAAGCACACCTTATTCTTAGACCTGGGTTTATAAATTCCACTCTCCAATAAAACTAAACAGGACTTTTTGGAGAAGTGCTTGATTCCACTTCAAGAAAAATACAAGTTGAACCCTGAGCACCTGTGGTGGCTGAAAAGAAGGAAGCACTCAAAAAATGGAAGGGGGGAAAGGAGCATTACGGAAGGACATTGGAGTTCTCAGTGACCAAAAGTAGGACAATCGGGTTAACGAAAATAACAGTATTAGATTATAATTTATGAAATTCTAGAAATTTGTGATTCCTTAAAGACAAGTAACTGAATATATATGTAAAGGGAGAAATGACTTTTCCTTATAGAAACACTCCAATTACCAAATTGGAAAGAAAGTAAAAGCAAAGGAAATGGAAAAATCACGATTAGGTAAACATCACAAAAGTAACTACTGAAGGCAAGGTTTACCAATGGAATGTTAAAGACACCAGGGGAAAGTTCAAAGTTCGAGGAGAAAGTGTATTTGCATAATCTCAAGGAAATCGCCCCCAAGATACGTATTAGTTACAAAGTACAGTAGTAACTTCACAATGGAGAAAAGTGACAAATACTACCTTAACGAAGTGATCAAGGTTAATCTCACCAGTAATAAGATATATCCCCCAGCTCTTGGTTTGATGCATTGAGAGGTTAGTATGGGATGAATTATGCCTGCCCTTCAAAATCCAAATGCTGAAGTCCTAATCCCCATAAACTCAGAAACTGACTTATTTGTAGGTAAGAGTCTTTAAAGAGATAATTAAGTGAAAATGAATTTCTTAGGGTGAGTCCTAATCCAATCTGACTGATGTCCTTGTAAGAGAAATTTGGACATATAAAGACACACTAAGACATATGTGCATAAAGGAAAGACCATGTAAGGACACAGGGAGAAGGTGGCAACTTGCAAGCCAAGGACAGGGGCCTTCAAAGAAAGTAAACCTGCCAAAGCAACACCTTGATCTTTGACTTTTAGCGTCTGGAACTGTGAGGAAATGTCTGTGTTTTTAAGCCACTATCTGTGGTACTGTACTATGACAACCCAAGAAGACTAACACAGAAGAACACAACATCACTTCTAGGGAATCCTTGCCCCAGAAATGTACTAACCTGAATTTAATCATGACCCCCCACCGCCCAACATAGGGATTCTCTACAAAATACCTTGCAAATACTCTTCAGAAGTGTCAAGGTCATAAAAGATTGAGGAATGTTCATCTGCCACAGGTAGAAAAAACTGAAGAGACATGACAACCAAACAGAAAAATGACATTCATGGGAAAACAGGCATAATCTGAATAAAATGTAGGTGTCCTAATAATTTTCTAGTTTTGATAACTGTACTATGATTATCGAAAGTTGTGAAAATTCAGCAATTTGGGTGAAGCGTAAGCAAGAACTCTGTACCATTTTGCAACTTTTCTTTAAGTCCAAAATTATTACAAAGTAAGAAGTTAAAAAGTTGTTTCTTTTTTTAAATTTTGAGAACCATTAAGACATTTTGGTAGGAAAATGCTACTAAAAAACTGCACATTTTAGAAAGACCCCTCTGGGAGCAACATGAAGGAGGTATTAATTAACTGTCTCTCAATACCAAACTTTCTTTCTTTTACCCGTTTCGTGATCCTGGAAATGGATAGCACACACATTCCTGCTCTGCCTGCTAACTTAATGCTAGGCTGTGCCAACAGAGGGTGCTGGAGGGACACTACCAAGAGGTATCCTGACTCCTCCTTTTGGTTTGTTGTTTTCCTTGATGGCACCAACCATCCGCATCCCTGGCAGGTCTCATGCAACCAGTGTTCAGAAGTCAGTATCAGCGACTGGCTGGCTGCCCCACTTCTAAGTTTCTCCCTTGTCCCTCCTGTCCTGAGTGGCACCTGCTTTCTACAGCTGCTGCTTAGCCAGCTCTTACAAGTAAACAACTCATTACAAAATCCCCCCAAGGTAACCAGCGTGGCTTCTGACTCCTGAATGAACTCTGCCCAGTAAGTCCTAGCATCACCTTGAGGCTGCTTATACCAATTACAGTCCTTTCTTTAACTAACTATCCTTCTCCTATAGGAAAAGAGTATTATCTCTTCATTGCCAAGATAGCTACAGGTTAACATAGCTACAAGTTATCACACTTGATTTTAGAAGTTTATAAAGCAAAGTGAAATTTACTCATTTGTTAAAAAAGCAAATTCACTCACTGACAGCATATTTATAGTTTTTAGTGTCTTGAAATAGAAACTGGTTTAAGTACATTAATCCCATTCAAAATTATCTTCTAGTGTAGTCTAATTTTTTTTTTGTCTAGTTTGAAGTTTTGATTCAAACCTTTATTCTAGATAAAAGATTGTTAACTATGGAGCTACTATTATCAGAATTGCCCATATTAAAAAACAAGTAGAATTAAACTTATTGTGTAATAACACAATATCAGATGTGCACAAAGTAACTCCAGAAAAGACTCAAGGAAAAAAGCCTGGGTCAGGTGGCTCAGTTGGTTGCAGTACTGTCCCATACACAAATGGGCTGCAGGTGTTTGACCCCCATCAGGGCACATACGTAGGTTGCAGGTTTAATCCTAGGTTAGGAGGCATGTGGGAGGCAACCAAGCAATTGATGATTTTCTGTTACAGAGATCTCTTACCCCCACCCCCTTCTTCTCTCTCTAAAATCAGCAAACATATCTTTGGGTGAGGATCCAAAAAAATTTTTAAGCTTAAAAAAAAAAAAAAAAAAAGAGGCAAGGAAAATCTCTGTAATGTCTCATTTCTAAAAGGAAAAAAAAAAGAGAAAAAATGAGAATATATACAGTAACCTGAAACACACAGATAAAGTTATACAAATGCAACAAATACTTATGCTAGATGGGTCAACAGTTCTGCAATATTTTCCAATTTTGTGTTTTCATGTAAGTGATGGGACTTAAAAAAATCTAATTATTGTCTAATTCCTGTTAATAATTTGCCACTGAAAACCGTTTTCTCAAAAAATTAGGAATTTCTACAACTGGTATGGGATAGAGAGGAAGGAGTGTAAGAATTTTTTGCCATTTGACAGCCGCTTGTATCTTAGCCAAGTCTGAGGAACAGGACTAGAAAAAGATCAGAAGGAGAACTCTTTTGTTGTTTATAAGGAGAGAGTGATGGGTAGGTTCTGCTAAGATTAATGAGAAAACATTGTAATTTTATTAAAAATCTGAGCAGGTCAAACAGCTTGAGCTACCGTTTCCTACTGGTAGAAAAGGGCAAAGTTTTAGGGATCAGAAGAACTGGGTTTTCTCTAGCAGACCAGTGACTGGAGTAGAATAGGGGTGACAAAGGTCTTTGTTTTGGGACCTGAATAATTCTATTTTACTATTTTATTAAGACTTTTTTCTTCAGCTCTAAAAAAAGGTGATTAATATCTGACTTGTAGTGATGTAAGGAACATGAGTTAAGCTCCTAGTCTTGCACCCTGTCATAACTTAATATTTAGTTTCTCTTAGCCCCAGTTATAGTATCCTTGTATATACAACTGGAAGAGGGCAGATTAAGTTAGATTACTGCCAAGGACTTTTCTTGCTATAATATTCCATGAATCTATGAAATGTGAGAAATGACCTGTGTTTTCCGGGTCAGTAACACGTGTAACACTTCCCCCACCTTTTATCTTAAGTGACTAAGAACCCAAGCTCCAAAAAAATTACGGATCTTGAATTGGTTTCTTAAGGAGAAGATAGGAAACTCTTACAACATGAACAGAAAACAAAGGTTTTTTAAAAATCTAAAAAGTTAAGAGCAGAGAGCATTAAGTAATGCTCAGAATGCTATTATGGACAGATAATTAATTAAAAAAAAAAGAAACAGGTTTCAACAAAATTGAAATTTTCATTTTCACCGATATGGTATGCAAGATACCTTAACAAGTATTTCTAGTACAATAAACACACATGCACAAAGCTAGGTAAAGGTATTTTAAAAATGTTTTTAAAAATGAATTACTCATAGCTTGGCAGTAAGGGAAATCTTTACAAATAATAAGTTGAAAATCCAAAAATCAAGGTAAGAAAAATGTCATGACCAGTGATTTCTAGAGGTCAGAAGACAAAGCCTGTATAAGGTGGGAAGTTAGATAACAGACCCATATATACAAGCAAGATTGCAGGCCACACTCTCAAATTCAAAGTAACTAGGGAAGAGAGTAAAGGAAACACATGTCTCTTCATCAACCTTGGTTATAAGAGCAAGCTGGAGAGAAAATGGGGAGAATGCTCAACCACATTCCAGCCTTCAATAGTAGTATTAATTTAAAAGCCCTGCTTTATTTTAAAGACAGGATGAACTATGGGATAATGAGGACAGCCAAAGGTTTTCAATCCCTCCAATTCCCAAGAAAAGACAAAAAAATCTTCAGGCAATAGCCAAACCAAATGAAAACTAGGTACCATCAAAAACTACAAAATACTACTGAGAAGGGACAAATCACCAAAAGCTACAAGACTTAGATATATTGGGATCTATCTGTGTGATGAGCAGAAACAAAAGAACCTCAACACTATCAACAAGTACTCACTGAAAAACTGGAGAAGTGTATCAATGTGAAAATAGCGTCAAAAGCGGAAGGAACTTTTGCACACTCAACTGACAGCTGAGCACAAGGAACCCAAAGTAAGGTCTGAAGGACTGGGGCTCCCTAAGGCCTTAAGGGCTCCAAAACCAACCAGTGAAAGCTGCTTTCTACTAAGGAAAACTGATGGGAATAGAATACAAATTGAGTAGGATAGGTACAGTAGGAGGAATGGAAAGAGAAGGTTCAAATGAAAGTGGATGGGTAAATATGGTAGGTCAGAATCAGGTCTCAGAAATTATCAGAACGTATTTTCAAATATGACAGAAGGAGGAGATCTGAAGCTGTGAGTTTAGAAAACCTCACCTGACCCTGACTTTTGTGGTTCCGTTAATTGGTTGTCATCTTGAAAAGCAAAGGGTCAGCCCTGCCTGATGTGGCTCAGTGGATTGAGTGCTGACCTATGAACCAAACAATCACTGGTTCGATTCCCAGTCAGAGCACATGCCTGGGTTGTAGCCCACGTCCCCAGTAGGGAGCACACAAGAGGCAACCACACACTGGTGTTTCTCTCCCTCTCTTTCTCCCTCCTTTCCCCTCTCTCTAAAAATAAATAAATAAAATCTTTTTTTTATTCTTAAAAAAAAAAAAAGAAGAAAAACAAAAGATCACTGCTTCAATTCCCAGTCAGAGCACATACCTAGGTTGCAGGTTCAATTCCAAACAAGAGGCAACTGATTAACGTTTCTCTCCCTCCCTCTCTGGGGGAAAAAAAAAGGAGAGAAAAAAGAAAACCTCTTCTGATCCAACCCCTCACTAAGCAACAGAAACACCAATTTCAAACAAAACAGAAAAAGGATGGAAATTGGAATTCACACAAATATATTACAAGAAAAAAAAAGTGATGAATAGAATAAATCTACAAGCAATAAAAGCACAACAGAAAGACATGCTCATGAAATGGATGAAGGGTAATAGCCTCATATATCAACACGAAGTCATTCAAGAAGAGTGAAGAGGTTACATGAATACCCACAGCCAACATTTATGAAAACTGAATTAAAAAAATACTCAAAGACAGTGTTCACAAAAATCAAGGAAAGGATTAAATTTCAAAAACTACAACCATAAGAGTAAGAATTCTGAATATGTGGCTTCTTGTGTTCAGGGTAGTACCCAGCCCTCAAAGCTTTGGCTAGAAAGATGGTGGCAGGAGAAGCTTGCTAAAAGTACTAGGTATCAGAGTTCAGAGTTGGGAAAGCAACTAGAAACTCAGAGCTTTCTGACAGCACAAGAACTGTGTAAGTGACAAATTCAGGGCATAAAATGCTGAAATCCATGCCTGACAGCTGAACTACACATGCTCAGAGGAAACCACAAGAAGCATGGGAAAAAGCAGTCAGGGACATGAAAGAAATCTTTTGAAAGAGTAACATGGAGCCAAATAATGTGAATTTGATCTTCTTTCCCAACCATGTGTAGCTAGGGTTGCAGAAAGCTTGAAATGTCAGAGTAGAGTCCAAAGCTGGCAGAGTAGTTAAAACCCAGGAAAATCCTCAGAAGAAAACCGAAGAGAGAGTTAAGTCCATTTCTACCCAGATGCTTACAGGCACAGAGGAGACCCATAGGGTGCCAGCATAAAGAAACCAGTGGAAAGGCAAAAGGACAGGACACAGATGTAAAGCAGTTACCTATGACAGGGAAAACAAAGTCTGCAGTTCAACTGCAATTTAACTGTTTGATACCATAAAAATGCAAAAATCCTCAGAAGAACACAAGAGTTCGGCCACTACAAGTCCAATTTTCAACCAGAAAGCAATACAACAGTGAAGTGTGACCTATATGCAGGTAAAAAGACAGTCAACAGAAACTGTGAGTCAGCTTGTAGTCAGTCAAGTCATAAGGATGTTGCATATAACAGACTTCAAAAGCAGCTACAGTATTTCAAAGAAGCTGAAAAATATGCTCAAGGTATATTGAAGAAAACATGGTATCAATGAGCAAACAGGTAAGACAATGTCAACAGATAAAACAAACGAGTAAAACATTCACTAAAATGAAGTGTCTAACCTGGCTAAACCATAGACTGGCATATCTATACCACAAGAAATGCTAAAGAAAAGTTTCTAGTCCAAATGGAAATTACACTAACTGGCAACCTGAATGTACACGAAGAAATAAAGAACAGCCAGAAATGGGAATTATGTGTTTATATATAATATATAAATTAGGGTCTTAGTTTCCATAAATAGTGACTACTCCAAGAAAAAATTAAAACACTTTTTACAGGTTTACAAAGTATACAGAGATGTACTCTGTACATGGATATGTACATATATAGATATAACACACAGTGAGAATAAGAGGGGAAATGGAAATACACTATTAAATGAAGTATATAAATGTAATACATATGACAATAGTATTAAGGATGAGAAGGGGAAATGGAAATACACTATTGAGAAAAATTCTGTGTTTTACCTAGGGTAGTCAGTATTAATGCCAAGCAGATTTTGATAAAGCTAAAATGCATTTTGTAATTGCTGGAGAGCAACTACCCTCACCCCCACCCCCAAAAGCAAAGAAATATACCTCAAAAAAAAAAAAGAAAAATAACAATAAAATTTAAACTTTCTTACTAACAAAAACCAAAAGAAATAAAGACAAATTTCTTCCTAAAAAAAGCACATAAAATAGACCAAAATACAACCATACCAATAATTATTTTAAATGTAAATGGATTAAACATTCTGATCTAAAGGAGAAAAAAAAATCTGAACACCTAACATCTGTAAAATCCTCCAGGACATCAACAACACAGTGGAGTTGAAAGACACCTTATTTCTCCCCATAAAGTTATAAGAAGTCAGAAAACTAATTCCACAAAGGATCCCCTGCTAAACACACCAGAGAGATTCACCCACTGAAACATTTCAAGGTGGGTGTACTAGAATGAGTAGGGAAGGTGGGACAGATGGAGGGGCAGAAACAGACACTGCAGACACAGCCCAGCAGCACCTTCCCTGGCCCCAACTGACCCAATGGTGGGGAGGAGTCAGGCTGGAGCCCTCACACAGCAGACTAGACAGAAGGAGAGACAAAAGCAACATTTTAGCCTGAGTAGCCAGCACCCAGCGTGGATAAACCTGGTGAATGGACAGACATGCAGCACAGCTGCGTGCAAGTCACAGCCTACTGGCTGCCACTAGTAGCAAGGGGTAAAGCTGCCGATTTGTGAAATGGCCTACCCTTACTTACCCCTCATACACCATCACAACAGAACACAGTTGATGGAGCACACTGCAGAGGCAGTACAGATGCCCTGGATTGCGCAGCACAACCAGCAGTCTCCAGTTACAAGGAGGCAATGCTGGGAACTTGCAGGCCCAGAGCCCCATCATCCACCACATCCTACCATAGGGGTGATGTCCAGAGACTGAAGACAAACTGAACACAATAGGGATACCCAACTATCTCAGGGAATATGGGACATTTTCCATGACCAAGGAAACACCACCCCACCTCAAGACCTTAGAGGTGTCAACAGTGCAGGTTTTAAGAAACAGAAACTTGCACCACCTTCTGGAAAACCAAAGAAAGACCACTTACCAACCTGATGAATTAAGAGCAAAGCAGTTCTTAAAAAAGGAAAAAGCTCACTACCTCAAATGTAGAAACAATCCTTAAAGTACCATGAAAACCAAGGTAAGAAGGGAACTCAGAAAGAAAATGTAAAGTCTCCAGAAACCAAACCCAAAGACGTGGAAGACTGTTGCATAAATGACAGAGAATTGCAGTTAGAAAATAAATGCTATAAGGTAGGAAAACTCAAAAAAGAAGATACAAGAAAATTTAGGAAGACAGTTCAATTAAACCCAGGAATAAAAAAAATCAATGAACAAAGAGTGCCTTACCAAAGAGATTAAAACCATAAAATAGACCCAAACAAAATTTCTGGAGCTAAAGAATTCAATAAGATGAATGCATTAGAAAGCATCTGAAACAGAGCAGACAAGATGGAAAAGATAATAAGCGAATTTGAAGATGGAAATCTAGAAATGTCTTAAGCAGAAGAGAGAGAACTGACAGTTAAAAAAAAAAGAAAGAACTTTAAAAGAACCGACAACATAATACTGGATGTACCAAAAGGTGAAGAGAGACAGTGACAGAAAACATTCAAACAAATAATCAATGAGAATTTCCCACACTTTTGGAAAGAGCTAGACCCTTGTATTCAAGAAGCTAACAACACCAAATTATCTTGATGCAAAAACCTTCTCCAAGACACATTATATTAAAACTGTCAAAAAAAAAACTAATGCCAAAGTAAGAATTCTCAAGGCAGCCAGGGGAAGAAAAGACAGTAACCTACCTACAAAGGAAATTGCCATTAGATTATCACCAATCAGAAAATTCAGCAGAAACCTTACAAATCAGAAAAGAGTAGAATGAAATATTCAAAATATTGAAAAAAGAACCACCATCCCAAAATAATACAGGGTCCAGCAGAAGTAACACCTGCTAGAGTGTGGTTGGTAGGGTAAAAATATGCATGCAATAATTCATAGTTAATTTGAACATTTCACTCAAAATGTCATATGGTGGAGTGCTTGAGAATGATATTGTTAAGCATTACATGTTTGATTTCTTAATAAAAGATTTTGTAATTAAAATAGGGTGTCATTTGTGCCGGATTCTGTACATCCAGTGGAGTTATCCACTTAGATATAAAGGAAAAATAAAGATGTTCCTAGACAAACAAAAGCTGAGGGAATTTACAAGATCTGAATTATAAGAAATATTGAAAGGAGCTCTTCCTGAAATAAAAAGTATATAGAACCCCGAGTAAGATGGTAGAAGCAGGAAAACTGCAACTATATTTCAGAATATGGTATTAACAATTATAATACTAATTTTAAAAGTTAAAAGGGAAAACGCTTTGTGAAGAGAATGTAGCTTACAATTTGGAAAAAGCACAGTATAAAAATGGATAATGTGTGACAAAAAAAGCACTATTGTATGTATGAAACTTTTTTGGACATAAAAACCTGATGGCAACCACAAAACAAAAATGTAGAGCTCACATACACACACACCTGAACAAAAACGTCATAGAATACCATCCAAACTAAAAGAGCAGACAGAAACACAGGGAAAAAGAAACAATGGATACACACAGCCACCAGGGAACAAATGATAAAACGACTGTAGTTAAGTCCTCACATATCAATAATCACCCTAAATGTAGATTAACTGACCTCATCCATCAAAAGGCACAAAGTAGCAGATGGATCAAAAACCAAAATCCAACTATATGTTGCCTTTAGGAAACCCATCTCAGCTGCAAAAGACAAAAAGAGGCTCAAAGTAAAGGGGTGCAAGATTACACTGCAAGCAAATGGCATGGAGAGAAAAGCTGGCATAGCAGTAATTATATTAGACAAAATAGGTTTCAAGATAAAAAAGGTAATGAGAGACAAATACAGACATTTTGTAATTATTAAAGGGAACAATCCATCAATAAGACATAATACATTACTAGATATGCATCCAACCTGGAAGCACCAAAATATATAAAGCAATTACTAACCAATATCTAAAAGGAGAAAATGAATACAATACAATTATAGTAAGGATCCTGAATACTCCATGGACAGCAATGGATACAGAAAGTCGGCAAGAAAATATTGACCTTAAGTGAACCTTTAGAATAAACAGACAATCAATACTTACAGAACTTTCCATTCCAAAATGGTAACATATATATTCTTTTCAAGTGCTCACACAACATTCTAAAGGACAGATCATATGCTGGGGCACAAAACTAGCTTCAATAAATTTAAGAAGAATGAAATACTACCAAGCATTTTTTTTTACCACAACAGTATGAAACAAAATAGACTACAAAAAGCAGGAAAACCCAAAAATGTGTAGTGATTAAACAACATGCTACTGAATAACTTACTGGGTCAAAGAAGAAATAAAAGATCAAAAGCTAAACAGAGACAAATGAAAATAAAAATGCAACATACCAAGATTTTATGGATGCAGCAAAAGCAACACTAAAAGAGAAGTTTACAGCATTACAGGCTTACCTCAAGAAACAAGGAAAATCTCAAATAAAGAATCTAACATTATACCTTAAAAAGAATGAGAAAAGGAAGAACAAATGAATCTTAAAGTCAGCAGAAGGAAATAATAAAAAACAAGAGTAGATATGAATGAAATAGATAATGAAGACAATAGAAAAAAAACAATTGAATAAAGAGCTAGCTCTTCTAAAAGATTGTAAAATTGACAAACCTATGTCTAGACTCTCTAAGGGGGGGGGAGAAGGCTCAAATAAAATGAGAAGTGAGAAAGTTAAGATGGATACCACAGATATGTCAAGTACTGTAACATGACTATGAAAAGCTATATGCCACCATATTTGATAACCTAGAAGAAATGCACAAATTCTTAGAAATTCACATCCTTCCTAGGCTAAACCATGAAAAAACCTAAACAGACTGATCACTAGTAAGGATTGCAACAGTAATAAAATACCTCCCAAAAAACAAATGTCAAGGACCAGATGGATTCACCAAAGAATACTACCAAACATTCACGAAAATTTAACACCAATCCTTCTCAAAGTCTCCCAAAAAACTTCAGAGGAAGGCCCTGGTTGGTATGGCTCAGTGGCTGAGTGCCCACCTGCAAATCAAAGTGTCCCTGGTTTGATTCCCAGTCAGGGCACATGCATGGGTTGTGGACCAGGTCCTCAATAGGGGGCGCACGAGAGGCAACCACTCATTGATGTTTCCTTCCCTCTCTTTCTTCCACCCTTCCACTCTCTAAATATAAGTAAAACCTTTAAAAATAAGGAGGGGAGGGGAGGCGGAGCTACCCTGGCCAGATAGCTAAGCTGGTTAGATACCATCCCAATACACCAAGGTTCTGGGTTCGATCCCCCGAGAGAGTACGTACAAGAATCAACCAATAACCAAAGACTGTCAGTATGTGGAACTAACTGATGTTTCTCTCTCCTTTCCTTTCTCTACAACATAAATGAATAAAAGTAAATACAAAGAATAAGGTAAGCTAAGTGTTCAACTCAGTAAGCTAGGAAAAGAACCAGATAACCTAACAAAGACAGAAGAAATAAAGAGCTAATGATGAAGACACAGAAACAATAGAATCAATTATTAAAAAACTAATTCTTTAAAAGAATAAAATATCTGCCAATAGGTATATAAAACACGAGGCATATTAAAGGTATATAATCATAGATCCTGTATAGATTTTTAAATATCCCAAGAATATTCTAATATAAAATACTACAAGCCATTACCAACTTAAAAATAGAAAGCACTACCAGATCAACAAGAGCTAATTCTTTAATAGATCATCAAACAGCCCCTCTTCTATCTTAATAGGCAACAGAGGCTCAGGTGATTTTATAGGCAACTGAAACAAAACCTTCGAAAAACAGAAAATCCAAACATCTGGCAAACTGAGACTAGAAAATATACTGGCAGTTACTTCCTTAAAATGACTACAGCACTGATTACAAGGAGAACTGAAGAATACACATAAAATATACCGTGACTAAGCTCAATTTACATCAGAAATGCAAGGAGGTCTCAGTATCAAAAAATACGCATTAAAAAATTAAAAGGAAAGAGGAAGTAATATGACACTACAATTCAATAATGTTTCATGATGTTAAAACTCCTCGTAGGCCAGAAATAAAAGAGAAGTTTACCCTGCCCTGACTGGTGTGGCTCAGTGGGCTGGGCATCGTCTGGAAAACCAGAAACTGGTGAGAGCACATGCCTGGGTTTCAGGCCGGGTTCCAGCTCGGGGCTGTGTGAGAGGTAAGCGATCCACGTTTCCCACTCTTTTTCCCTTTCTTTTCCTCTCTCTAAAAATAAAAATAAATAAATAAAAAATATTTTTTTCCCGTTTACTTCTTTTTTTTTTTCAATTTTATTTTATTGATTGTTCAAGTACAGTTTTCTCCCTTTTACTCCCAATCAAGCCTGCCCATCCCCCCCCAACTTCCCTCCCATTACCACCCTCCCCCTAGTTTTCATCCATGTGTCTTTTAACTTTGTTCCTGTAAACCCTTCCCCTTTCCCCCTGACATTCCCTCTTCTCTCTCCTCTGGTCACTTTCTGCCTGTCCTCTAATGCAGTGTCTTTGACTATATTTTGCTTGCTTCTTTGGGAAAAAAAAAATCTTTAAAGAAAGAAATTACCCAGATTTTTTAAAGGTTCATAACAGATTTCTACAGCTTTTACTTAATAGTAAAATTTTATGGAATTTTAGAATTACAAATAAAACAAGAAATGTTTACCATAACCTATATTCAAAACTGTACTGGATGGTCCCAGTCAATGTAATAAGAGAAAAATAACAGGTATTACTTGGAGAAAAAAAAATATAATTATCCCTGTTTGCACAACACATGGTAGTCCACATATAAATCTAAAAAAATCGCCCTGGCTAGTGTGGCTCAATGGACTGAGTGCCAGCCTGCGAACCAAAGGGTCGCTGGTTCAATTCCCAGTCAGGGCACATGCTTGGGTTGTGGGGCAGGTCCCCAGTGGTGGTGGTGGGGGTGTGTGTGTGTGTGTGCGCTAGAAGCAATCACACTCTGATGTTTCTCTCCCTCCTTTTCTCCCTCCCTTCCCCCCTCTCAAAAAAATGAATAAAATCTTTAAAAAAAAATCTACTAATTCCCAAATAACAAGACAGTTCAACCAGGTTTTGTTAACCAATTAGAAAATATAACTTGAAAGAGACTCTATTAACAAGAGTAACCAAAATCTACAGTGTCCAAGAATAAATCTAAAACAGATTGTGTAAAACTTCCAGAAAGTTGGTAATAGATACTAATAAAGGACCAAAGGGTGGAGAGAGAGAGGAAGAAAAGAGGCAGATAACTACGTAAGGGAACATTTGCTCCACCCCATGACCTTGGATCCAATTCCTTCCAGCTAACTTAACTTGGGTAAATCATTCTAGCTATTGCCCTTTCTCCCTGTCCCAATTCACTAATTTCCAACAACTCCTGGTCATCATCACACAACACTCTTCTATCTTAAACCAACAAACTCTGGAGCCTACCGCACCTTCCTGGTTCCCTTTACAGTACTAGTCGTAACAGCCGCCTGTCACCATCACCTCCATTTTTCCTTTTCCCATTTTCTCATGACCTTGTACCAGGTTATAGTCCCCGCAACTCCACCAAAATAGCTGTTGCCAGGTGACCACTGTGCTGCCAAATCAAAGTCAATTCTTAGTCCTCAGCAACAGTCCAGAACAGTGGATCATTATTCCTTCTTGAAAATTTCTTCATCTACCTTCCAGGGCACCACTATCTCTTCTGTGTCATACTTTCCTGCCCACAGCTCTAGTTTTGTTTTGAACTGTCTTTATTTCCTCTAAACACTAAAAGCACTCCCAAGCTTCAATCTTCACATCTTTTCTCTCCCTAACACTCCCCAAATGATTCAATTCTCTCATAGCTTTAAAAATGGTGTACATACACTGGTATCTCCCAAATTAATCTCTGGCCTAAGTATATGCTCTAACTCTGTAAACATACATAGTTTCTTATTGCTCAACACCGCCACCTAGATGTCTGGAAAGCATGTCAAGCTCCAAAATCCAACCTATATTGATTAACCACCCCTTCCCAACAATAAAAGCAAAGACACCTCTTTTTTTTTAAGTTGCGTTTTTTTTTTAAAGATTTTATTTATTTATTTTTAGAGAGGGAGGGGAGGGTGAGAGAAAGAGAGAGAGAAACATCAATGTGCGGTTGCTGGGGGTCGTGGCCTGCAACCTAGGCATGTGCCCTGACTGGGAATCGAACCTGCGATGCTTTTGGTTCGCAGCCCGCGCTCAATCCACTGAGCTACGCCAACCAGGGCAAAGATACCACTTAAACAGTGACACCTGACTAAATAAATGGCAAATCCAGTTTTCCAGTAACAACTCTAAAAACCCTGGGTTCTTTCCACTGCCCCTCATTCCCTCACATCCAATATCCAATCCATGAGTAAATTCTGCTCAGCTCTACCTTTAAAACATACCCTAAACGTACTACTCACTACCTCTATCTCACTGCCACCCAGGTTTCAAACTACCATCATCAAATAACATCCAGCATAACTTAAAAGTTTTTCATATGAACCCATTATTCCTCCAATGGCTTTCCATCTTACTAAAAATAAATCTCACAGTATTTAGCACATATACACCTGATCTCATCTGCCACTCTCTCCCTTTATCTCCTGACACACTGGCTTCCTTGCTGCTGCTCATACTTGCTAAGACAGTCAACCTCAGGAGGCATTCCTCTGCTTTCAAATTCCAAATGTCACCTCATCAGGCTTTCTCTGACAACTTACATCTAAAAAATAACACAAACCCAAAGCTACTAGCTGGATCCTAATTAGCCTGCTGCCACTACTAGAAAATAAGCTCCTTGCCATGACCGTTGTGGTTCAGTTGGTTGGGGCAATGTCTCAAAAAGGTCTCGGGTTCAAGTCTGGTCAGGACACAGGCCTGGGTTGTGGGTTCAGTCCCTGGTTAGGATGCCTGCAAAGGCGATGTTTCTTTTTCTCCCCCTCTTTCTCCCCCCACTAAAAATAAGTAAAATCGTAAAAGAGTGAGCACCCTGGCCAGTGTGCGTCAGTTGGGTGGACATCAGTACAGAACATGAAAGGTGGGTGCACATACTTCTGTTGCAGGTTCCATCCCCTAAGGCACACACAGAAAGTCAGGCAATGTTTCTTGCCTTGTCTCCCTTCCAAGCAAGAAGAGTAAGGGAGTAAGGGAGTAAGGGGGAGGAGGAGGAGGAAGAGCGGAGGAAGGGGATGGGCGGTGGGAGGAAGGGGAGGAACGGAGGAGGAGG
>PVIA01015222.1:0-23599 GCA_004024845.1 Tonatia bakeri
CCTTTGCAACATCATGGATGCAATTGGAAAGCATTATGCTAAGTGAAATAAGCCAGTCAGTGAAAGATAAATACCGTATGATCTCACCTTTAACAGGAACCTAAACCACAAAGCAAAGAAACAAGCAAAATATAGTCAAAGACACTGTAATAGAGGACAGGCAGAAAGTGACCAGAGGAGAGAGAAGAGGGAGTTTCAGGGGAAAAGGGGAAGGGTTTACAGGAACAAAGTTAAAAGACACATGAACAAAAACTAGGGGGAGGGTAGTAATGGGAGGGAAGTTGGGAGGGAAGGGTGGGTAGGCTGGATTGGAAGTAAAGGGGAGAAAACTGTACTTGAACAATTATTAAAATAAAATTTAAAAGAAAACACCAAAATTGGTGAATTTTGGGGTAGCCATTTTAATGTTGAAAATGGAAGAAAATATGCAAAATTTCCAACATACCATGCTTTATTATTTCAAGAAAAGTAAAAACACAATGGAAACACACATACACAAAATTTGTGTAGTGTATGGAAAAGGTGCTCTGAGTGCTAGAACATGTCAAAAGTGGTTTGTGAAGTTTTGTGCTAGAGATTTCTTGCTGGACAGATGCTCCACAGTCAGGTAGACCATTTAAGGTTGATAGTGATCAAATTGAGATATTAATTGAGGACAATCAATGTTAATACAACACAGGAGATAGCTGAAATATTCAAAATATCCAAATCAATAAAGTTATTGGTGAAAATTAAAAAATGTGTCTTTTATGGAAAAAAATGTAGACTTTTTGGCTAACCCAATACAAACAATTATATGCCAACAAATTGGACAATCAGGAAAATCTAAATAACTTCCTAGAAATGCACAATCCACAACTGAGTCAAGAAAAAAAACAAAATCTGAACTACAATAATTACTATCAAAATCAAGTCAGCAATTAAAAACTTCCCAACAAACAAAACTTCTGCTCCAGATGGCATCCTTGGTGAATTTTTTTATGTATGTGCTTATTTTTTTAAATTGTATCATTTGTTTATACAGAGAAACTATTTGGATTGTTCCACTTAGACTTTTTCAATTCTCACTTCCAATGGCCAAGGATAGTTCATGTAACAGTCAGCATTTACTTGAATTGATCCCTATATAGATCTGCCATGACACAAAGCTGCTGATCCACCATTAAAGACTAGGATCTCACTTGAACAGAAACACTTTACAGTAAGTGACTAATTAGTCATTTTCCCTCTTGTGAATAAATCTACCAAAATTGATCTAATATAGTCAAATTTTCAACATATTTCATTGTTTCTTTTCAAATCCAGTATTTGTAGGCATTGTAAAACAAAGGAAATAAAGTTCACTTCCCCCAAGCCTTCTAAAATTCAACCTCAAGTTTAGCTTTCACTCTCTCCTCTCACATTATGGCACATACATTTTTAGTTTAAGACAAAAATACTCTTTTTTTTTCATTCTTTGGCATCTATATAGGGATGAGGGTGGGTTTCTTTTATGACAACTAGGTCATAATTTCAAATAATCTAATTTGTCATTTCATCCATATGATTAACCTATTTTGGGCAAATGATGAAATATTTTCTAATTCTAAGACCACAGAAATATTTTGGTTTTTCAAAAATTTCACAATTTATCTTTAATATTTAGATAACCCATTCAGAAATAGTTCCTTTTAAGGTATAGACAGTGACTAAGGTTGTGTCCTATTTCAAATATGAACAACAAATTTCAGTTTTCTGTAAATGTTATATTAAGCATTGTTTCCATTTACTGTCACTTCTCACTACTTCCCTCAGACTCAACCACTTCATCTTTTGTGCTTTTCCATGAAATATACTAGTAATTCTTTTTATCTCCTCCCTCCTATTTTTGGTCATCCCATAGAAGCAACCAACCAGTTACTCTTGATGTCCAAAATTTCCAATGAGTCTTTTTGTTCACAGCAATGACTGCTGTCATAATTAAAGGAAAATGTGTGGAATGACAGAACAGCCTCCAAGGATTTGGCAATAAGAATAATCTTCCTGTTACAGACTGTATTTGGAATTCTGGGCCATTCTTCTCTTCTTTACCTCTACCTCTTCCATTACCACATTGAATGCAAGTTGAGATCCACAAATTTAATACTCAAGCACTTGAGTATAGTTAACTCCTTGGTCATCCTAATTAAAGGAGAACCTAGATAATGGCAGCTTCAATGAAACATTTCTTCAATGATTCTGGATGCCAACTTGTTTCATATGTTCAGAGAATGGGCAGGGTCATGTACATTAGCACCACTTCCCTTTTGAGTATCTTCCAGACCATCATGATCAGTCCCATGAACTCCTGTTGGCAGGATCTTAAAGTAAAAAGCTCCCAAGTACATTGGTTTCTTCATTTCCATCTGCTGGAATTTGTACAGAGGTCAATTTTATTTTCCTTGCATATGTGTTGTATGTGTCTAACAAATGGAGTAGTAAAAAACATAAAGAAACAGCATTTTTGGATATTGTTGTGCTTCTGGTCATGAGACAATCACAGGTTCATGTTTGCAGCATTATTAGTATTCCCTGAAGTTTCACTTTCTGTGCTCATGCTCTGGGCTAGCAGAACCATGGTCTTCATCCTATACAGACACAAGCAGAGGAACGACACATTCACAAGAATAATGTCTCCCCCAGATCCTCCCGAGACCAGAGCGACCCAGAGCATCCTTTTCCTTGTGAGCACCTTTGTGTCTTTTCAGACCCTCTCTTACATCTTTCACATCTTTATTGCTCTTTTCTATAATCCCAGTTGGTGTTTGGTGGACACTTCCAATGGCCAAGGATAGTTCCTAAATTTCTGTGTGTCCTCCAACTGTCAGCCCCTTTCTGCTCATGAGTTGTGACTCCACTGTCTTCAGGCTCTGCCTTGTGTGGGTAAAGAATACAAAATCCCTTAATGTAATCGGAAATATGTTTATTGCATGTTTTTTCATAATGTTCAGCTGTTTATTCACTCATCCCCCTCAGGAACTCAACACAAGCAGAAGTCACACATGTTTCTAAAGTAGGCCCTAATGGATATCAGGGTTTCTTCAATGGCTGAAAGTAAGAACCTCATGTGCACCTCATGTGCATAAATGAGGTGAATAAGCAGGTTAGCCTCATCCTGATATACAATATCCTCTTGATAGCAGTCTTAATCAAATATTGCTTGTGATAAATTAAATGGATTTGTTCCCAGTCCTTTGTCAGTTTAATTAGTGTTTGAACAAATGATCTATTCATGGGAAAATTGTACTAGGAGCTGATATAGTCAAGAAATTAGTGTGGGATGTTTTTGGAGGACAATTCTCCATGGGTTTCTCATGTATGTGCATGCCTTATGGACAGAGGGATAGACATCTTTTGTATAAGACTGCACTTTCTCAGATGTTTGTGTAAAAAAAAAAAGAAACTTTGGAAGATAAGAACAGCATTACCCACTGGAACAGTACAGTGAAATAAAAACAATGTCTTCAAAGAGTGGAGCAGATTTCCTAGCATCCCTTTTTAAAACATGGGTTTTCTTTTTTTTTCCTCATTGTTGTTCTTTTAGTTGTCCCACCTTTTCCCCATTGCTCTCCCCTCCCCCATCCCCCACCATTTCCACAGTCAATCCCCTCTCCAATTGTCCATGTTTGTGATGCAATCCCACTGCATGTTAACATTCACCTGACCCTTTTTGCACCACTCTGATTGGAACCCCCATAGGGGGTGGCAAGAAAAACTTACAATCAGGATATTCATACTGCCTGCTGTGGCCTTAGTAATAAAGTCCTTTGATTTTATCTAGAAATCACATTTCTTTTACCAATATTTATAAGAATTAAGGCTGAATTTCAACATTCACAGTGCCTGAAATAACCATTGTTGTGATTCAAAACAGATAAAACATAGCTAAATAGGTAGAAAAATAGAGAGAACTCTAACTATTCTCTTAAGAAGTTGGATTATACTAAAGCAAACACTTACCTAATCTCTAAATCATGATAAATTTAGTTGTTCCAGTTATGCTGTAGACCTGAGAGAGCCAGTTGATCTGTATCAAAATGTTGAAGAATGTAATTTGTTTGGCTAAGTCCATGCCACAAGAAAGAGGAGAGTAGGACCAGCAAGTGGGGCATTGCATAGACAGAGGGAAAGATCCAAAAGTCCACAGGTAGAGCAGAACAAAAGGGACTTTGGGAGAAAAGCAATTATTATAAAAGGATATTAATTTGCCAGCCTTAAAGTGCTCTAGTTCCTCTCTGTCATTTTTACACTATCTTCAAAAACAGACACTTGCATCACTGGATGGTTTGGGCTTGTTTGCTTGTTTGTTTGTTTTGTGAAAGTGGATTCTTTTGGGAATATCTATTGGAGGGCTTGAGTTTTATGTCTGTACTTAATAAGGTAACATCTAATATTATGAGGATGGCTGAGATAAGAACACAGGAGATCTTGATCATGAAAATTGCAGGAAGGCAGCACAAATTCATGGTAGGTGGAAGGCAACATCTCCAAAAGGTAAAACTACACCCACTTGTTATCTGAGTTATGTGCAGAATAAATAGTTAGCCCAAAGAATATGTTCATATTGTAAGAAAGGAAGGAAAATAATAAGATGCTGAAAAAAGGGATATGGAGTTGGCCCTATAAGGTTGGAATCTGCTAGACTGAACATTGGGGAAAGTGTGATACAACTTTACTTGCGCTTTCTTGACCAAGTTTTGAGGTCCTGGTTAAACACCCATCATTTCTCCATAATACGCAGCTGACTGGGTTCACACATTTACCCATAACGAGCCTTAGAGCATTGCAACGTACCCTAATCCCACCCACCCCAGTCTCTTCAGCCCCATGGTAGCCTTGAAAAGCAACCACCTTGCAACAACAGTAACAGCGAAAATCAGCAACCTGGAAGGGACAAGAATGTTTTCAGAACTCCCCAAAAGCCAACCCCTTAACCCTGCCCACAAAGTTTCACTATTTAACCTATCCAGCACCTTAAAGAAAAGCTCCATTCTAATGGTTTTTCTTTATGTGACCCAGCTGGAAGCTTGATTTTCACAAACACTCCTACCCACAGAAAATTTGTTTAAAACAATCAGTAGCAACTATCTGAACCTCACCTGTTTAGCACTGGAATGTTTGGGAAGTTACAGTACATGGATGCATGACAGAGTGGGGTGATGAGATGCACAAGAAAATGGGGGGAATGTGGTAAGATGGTGATGAAGAGTCAAGGTGTGGGGTACAGTGAAAAGCCAAAGGGATAAAAAGCAAAAGAATATTATGTAGGAGTTAAAGTACCCCTTGTACAATATCAGATTTAAGATTATAAAGGGGCAATATGTGCAAGGAAGTTAAGGGTTTAAGGTAATTGGGATCTGGGAGGATAATGTGTACAGGGTGTCATGGGAACAAAAAAGATCATGGCAATGAAGAGCTAATGGGCAAAAGTGGGTAAAATAGAAAAGCTACATATGTAAACTTGAGGAGCAAATACCAAGGTACATCTTCATGACACTGGATTTCATGAAGGTTTCTTAGGCATCATAACAAAAGCACAAGCAACAACAGAAAAAATAGATAAACTGGACAACATCAAAATTTAAAACTTTTAGGCATTAAAAAACACAGCAACAGAGTGAAAACACAACACAAAGAATGGAAGAAAATATTTCCAAATCATATATCTAATAAGAATCTAGTAAACAGAGTATATACAGAACTCTTATAAGTCAACAACAAAAACCCAAACAAAAAGTGGGTAAAAGATTAAACAGACATTTATCTATAGAAAGTATACAGATGACCAGCAAGCATGAGATGTTTAATGTATTTGGACATTAGAGAAATGCAAATCAAAACCAGCATATCTCACATTCATTGGAATGGCTACTATAAAGCAAACAAAAAAAGTTACAAGTGTTTGTAAAAACATAGAGAAATTGGAACCCTTGTATATTACTGGTGGGAATGTAAAATGGTGCAGCTGGTGGGGAAATATGATGGTTCCTTAAAAAACTGAACATATAATCCAGAAATTTCACTTATGGGTATACAAACAAAAGAACTGAAAGCAGTGATTCAAACATGTATTTCCACCAATGCTCACAGAGCATTATTCACAATAGCCAAAACATGAAACTAACCTAAATATCCACTATAAATGAGTGAATAAACAAATCATAGCACACACATGCAATGGGATATTACTCAGTCCTATAAAAATGAAATTGTGATACATGTCAAAACCTCAATGAGTATTAAAAAATTATGCCAACTTAAATAAGCCACACACAATAGCACAAATTTGTATGATTTCACTTAAATGAACTATCAAGAGAAGTCGAATTCATTGAAACAGAATATAATATAGTGGCTGTCAGAGACTCGTAGGAGGGGAAATTGGGACTTGTTCAATAGGTATGAAGTTTTAGTTTGTGATGACGAAAAAGTTCTGGAAATAGATGGTGATGATGGTTGCACGATAATGTAAATATACTTAATGCTACAAAACTATGCACTTAAAAATGGTTAAAATGTTACATTTTGTTATGTATTTTTAACACAATAAAAGACCCTGAGAAAACTACTTTGCACCCACTACTGTGAGTATAATAATAAAAAATTTGAAAGAGCATGTTGGGGAGAAGGTGGAGGAATTGCGACTTTCCTACATTGCTAGTGTGATGTAAAATGTTGCAGCCACTGTAATAATTTGGAAATAATTTTGTAAGCCAAACACAGAATTACCACGTGACCCAGAAATTCCACTCCTAGATATATATTCAAAAGAACTGAAAACAGATGTTCAAACAATAAGTGTACAAGAATGTTCATAGCAGCACTATTCAAAGTAGCCAAAAGGTGGAAACAATCCAATGTCCATCAACTGATGAATGGATAAACAAAATGTGCTACAGACATACAATGGAGTATTGCTCAGTCATAGAACAAAATGAAATACTGATACATATTACAACATGGGAGAATCTTGAAAACAGTATTCTAAAAGAAAGAAGCCAGAAACAAAAGGCTACATATTTTATGATTCCATTTATAGGAAAGATCTAAAATAGTCAAATTCATAAAGACAGAAAGTATATAAATAGTTTTCAGGGCTGGGGAAGGTGGAATGGGAGTGAATTGTTAATGAGTGTGAGATGTCTGTTGGAGTCATTAAAATGCTGTGGGCCTAGATAATGGTGATAATTACACAATGTCGTAATGTTCTAAATTCCCACTGCACTGCACCCAAGAAGTGCTTGACAAGGTCAATTTTATAGCACATGTATTCTAGCTCAATTTTAAAATATATATATATAATCAGCAATCCCACTTTGCGCTCTACTGTATTGAAACTAAAGCACTTCTCTATACTGGGACATAGATGTACAATTTAGTGTTTATAATAGTGGAAAATTGAAAACAACCTGAACGCTCATCATAGGAGAATGGATGACTATGTGTCATACACACTATATGCACTTTGGTATGAAAAGATCACTTGATACATTCTGAACTAAAATGAGCAAGTTGCAAGTAACATGTATAAAATTATCCCATGACTATAAAAGCAAAACAAAAATAACCACAAGTAGCACTGACTGGTATGGCTCATTGGCTTGGGAATCATCCCACAAACCTACAGGTCACCAGTCAGATTCCTGGTCAGGGCACATGTCTGGGTTGAGGGCCAGCACAAGTCCCCAGTTGGGGTTCAGGCAAGAGGCAACTGATTGATGTATCTGTCTCACATGGATGTTTCTCTCCCTCTCTTTCTCCCTCCCTTTCCCCCTCTCTGAAAAATAAAATATTTTTTACAGATAAACACAAATATTAAAAAAGCCCATGCAAATCTGGGCCTTACTATCTCCCATGGGTAGGGCCTGAACTGAGTACTCAGATCTACCACCTCAGAAGCCTCAACATGCTTAACTGTGAGCTCACAGTAGAATTACCTCGGCCACCTGTTTGAACCAACATGAATCACAGGCCATACCAAAGATCA
Organism: Tonatia bakeri; assembly: GCA_004024845.1. Taxonomy (NCBI): domain Eukaryota; kingdom Metazoa; phylum Chordata; class Mammalia; order Chiroptera; family Phyllostomidae; genus Tonatia; species Tonatia bakeri. Next base: position 8,006 of record PVIA01015222.1, read on the forward strand.
ACTGAACAGAATCTCTGGAAGGATGCAGGTGATGCTAGTTCTTAAAACCAACCAGGTGATCACAATAGCAAATCAGAGCTGAAAACCGCTTTATTAAACATTGCTCCTCAAACTTTAATGTGCATAGAAATCACCTGGGGATCCCACACTCAGAAATTATGGCTCCCCAGTTACTGTTAACTGGCCTCCGGCCATGTTTTTCAATGATGTCCAAGTGAGGTAAAGTGTGCACTGGGCTGGTTTTTCTCTTGTATCCCTTGAAACCTGAGTACTAGCCCTGGTCCACAGTGGTCAGAAAAGGATTCAAATGGTAACTGTGGGTGATCCAAGCAGGAACACTAAACTCTGAAGGCTCAGATAATATTGTAGGAGCATCCCTGATTGAACCAGTGTGTGTAGATGCCATTGAATGACATCTACACAAGGTAAATATTGAGACTCGGACCTATTGTACCAAAAGCTTACAAAACTTGAGTAGGATGAGATATTTCCCAACTCACTCACTTTTCTTTTTCTGAAGTCTACTTTGCATGACATTAAACTAGACACTCTAGCATTCTTAGTTTTTTGTAACAGTTCCACAACAGTATTATCAAGGTACAATACATGTACAATTCATCCACCTAAGCTATACAATGGTTTCACTGGTTTGTAGTATATCACAGAGCTGTGCACATATTAATAGAACTTTTCAATACTTTCATGTCATGAAAATGACATGAAAGCTACCACCCTTTAGCTACCACCCAGTTCCCTCATTGCTCCCAACTCTAGGCAACCATTAACCTACTCTGTTTCCACAGATTGATCTTTTTTTGGACATTTCATATAACTGGAATCATACAACGTGTCCTCTGTTGTGACTGGCTTCTTTTACTCAACATTTTCAAGGTTCCTCCATACTGTGGCACGTATCAGCACTTCATTTCTTGTTTAAAAAACAAACAAGTTTTAAAGTTTAATTTACATACAGTAAATTTCACTTTTCGACATATACTTCTCGCACTTAACAGAACGCTTCTCATCCCTCACCAAAAAATAAAATCTCCCTTTATAGTCACTCTCCCTTCCCCACAGATTGCACACTGAGACCCAACACATAAACTTCCAATGGCCCTACACTTGAATCCATAGTAATTCCCAATCTTAGATCCAGGACAGATTCCTAGTCAAGGACCACCTACGGCCCTTCAGAAATGAATCCAGTGAGCCACTGTTCCCCCTCAGGACCTCAGCCCTCAAAACGGATTCCTCAGGCCTCCTCACCCAGCCACGAGCCCAAAACTGACCTGTCCTCCTCGACGCCCTCCAGGCCACACCACAGGCTGTCACTGCACCGCGCACACTTCCGCTTCTCACTCACAGCCGTCCACGGTTGCTGGGGCCCCAGCTGCAGCCTAGTCCCAGCCCAGATCCACACACAGGCCGCTCCCCTGCACCATCCTCACAGCGCCGTCAACTACTGAGGAGGAACCGGTGACCCGCCCACCGCCTCCAAAGCGCAGGCGCAGTACTGGTGGACAACAGCCAGAGGCGTCTGTCCACGAACTAGGATTATATAACATGGCTGCTAGTCGGTAGCTTCCTCCCAGAAGCGGACGTTAAAAAATGTGGCTTGGCTGCTCTTGTACTGGGGGCTTCGCAAAGGCTTAATGACGAAGCCCTCATTCGAAGGTGAGGTGTCAGAAGTGAAAGCCCAGAAACAGCTCAGACTGGAGACCAAACACCTTTATATGGTTTACAATCATCTCCACCCTCAGAAGGGTGAGCCAGAATCACATGAGCCACGTCCTTATTCAGAGATACCAAGCAAATAAGGAGACATGCATTCTGGAAAATCATCTGTTAATTCAGTAAATTTTAATATAATTTAAAAAGATGAGCCAAGCAGTCCTGAACTACCTCTTTCCTTGGCCAGCATTCAAGGCTGTGCCATTGGTTGAGAAGCCACGGACACTAACCACCTTCACCCATCTGGTTCCAGCACCACCACACAGCTAAGCAGCATGCTCCGGCTGACACATGGAGGTGATTCGTATTTTTTGAATGAGTAAAACCCAACACTCCCTTCAGAGACCTTCCCGTTAATGTCTTTTCACAGAAACTCCCCTCAAATACAAACACTCATTCCCCAGATTGCCCCCTCCCAATTACTCACCTCAGTCCTCATCCCCCAAAAGCAATTGGTACCAACAAACTCTCCAATCACCAAAACCCACTGTTGAGCTGGTAACATTGAACTAGAGAGGATTGCCTAACAGTATTTAAACACCAGAACCCAAAATGGCTCCTCTTCTGCTTGTTAATTATTGCCTATTGTTTGAAAGAATGTAAAATTTATAAAAGCAAATTTATATTGCAAACTGCCAAGTTATCATGTCCTAGTCGTCATATCCTAGAATACTACATTACCCAGTAAATATTTGGGATCGATAAAATAATATTAAACGATTAAGTATCCTAAATTATAATAATACATTTTCTGCTAAATATTCATTTGATGAACACAAAGGAATAATATTCAGAATTCATGTCTTTGAAATGGAAACTGTTTTAAAGGCTCCTAAAAAACAGTTTTGAAAAGACAGACCCATAGGAAACAGGAAAGCAGTTCAGAGGAGCAAAGTGTGTCACAGAAATAACAATCAATGCAGGAAAATATTCTTGACCCAATGATAAACAAGCAGATGCAGATTGAAACCAAAATGCACTATTTTTACCCATAAAATTATAAAAAAAAATTAAGAGTAGTAATGGCAGAGATGTAAGAAAATATATTTTCACATACTACTATTGGAAATTCAAATTATTACACTATCAAATAGCCATCAAAATTTCAAATGCCCATACCACCTCACCAGACAATTCCACTTCTAGGAATTTAATCGAAAGATGAAGTTACTAGGAGTAACTCTTAAAGAAAAAGCCTGCTATTAACTTATTTCAGGGCTGCTATTGAAGACACTGTCCACATTACCTACATAATTTAGCAAACACCTGAAATATCAGGAAATATTTCTCTCACTGGAAGAACCAGTCTGCTTTCTCCCTATGAAGAAAACATTTCTCCCCTAAGAAACCATAAGCATTCATAAGTTGTTTTGTTACAGCCATGTGTAATATTAGAGATAAACATGTAGATCAACTTTGGTACAAATATGTAAGACTTACAATGTGTGTCTCTACGTGCTAACTTCAAACACTCTTTCTGTTTCCATGTCCACCATGTCTCTGTTCCAACCCAGCCCTGGTCTAAATCATATAATTTTAGTATTCCCCCCTCTTCTTCTAATTATTTTTCATTTTTACTTTTTTGCCTGATCATACAAATTGTTAAAACCACCACAAATCCATTGGGAAAGCAAGAGGTCAATCAATAAACCAAAAAGCAAATAAATATTTAAATTAATAAATAAGGCAAGTTATCAACCAGTCATCTAAGACTTGTTCATTTTTTCCTGTCCTCTGATAAGGTCAAGGAATTCTTGGATCTGTTTTGTCCAGTGACAACTCTTGATTAGTCCAAATCTCCAGTAAGTGGCCTCAAGTTAAGAGTGTCTTGGATAAAGATGGATTCCTGGTACTATGACATTCTCCTCCTCACTTCACTTACAAGTTCTGTACCTAGAAAGCTGGGAGCAGTGGATTCAGGAGCAAATTCACTTTAAGTGGGACACTAATCACATTCAGATTTCTGAGAACTCAACCAGAATTTCATGTCTGTAAACTCCAACCATTGCTCTCGGGATAAAAACCCAACAAAGTAGGCAGGAGGGCCTTGGTAAGCTCAGTCACACTGTATATAACAAGAACCCCATGGAGATGCTGACAAAACCTAAAATCACAATTACTACATCTGAGATACTCTCAATATTCCCCTATGAAAATATTCTGGGGCTACTTGAGAGTAGATTAACTTGCTGGTTGAGATGAGTTTTACACAGGGTGTATATGTTGGAAAGCACACAAGATTTGGGGAAATAATACCTGGATTTTCATTTCAGTTAGTCTATGTACTCCCTAAAGTTCTTCAGACAAGAATCCCTACTTCTCTGACACCCAGTCTTCATAAAAGTTAAAATGTAGAAAGACATACAGGACTCACAGGTATCAAATATGTACCTATCACATTGCCTTATAATAATAACAATTCTAACAATGTGGGAGTTTAATGATGAATAAGTTAATAGACTAAACAAACAATATACATAATTATATTTTATCATCCTTAGTTATTCCTATTTTAAAGCTAAGGAAGCTAGAATAGAAAGTTGAAAGGCCACATAAATAACAACAGGACCATTGTCTTTGTTAGTCATTTTATTAATTAGAATAACAAAAATTCAAGAATATTTATGAAAAACTGAAATGGAACTTCCAGTAGACATATGAACAAGGTGTACCTTCTAAACCACTGCATAAAGCAAAAGCTAAAAACACAGTCTATGTAACAGAAACTACGAAGCAAACTAAACTATAAGGAAACAAACTGAATAAAAAATGGCAAGAGTAAAACAGGAGTGAGAGACCCACAATACAGGGTTGAGGCAGCAAGTGAAACAGTAAAATGTGATAATGTAATGAGCACGCAAAAAGAGAAAGCTGACTGGAACAAACAAAAGAAAACAAAATGAGGTGACTGGCTGGTTTTCAGAGACACCTGCATCCTTAGAAAGCACTCAGCGAAAATAACGATGAGAAAGAGACAAAAGCAGGATCAATCAAATGTAGATAACTGGTTCAGGGGGAGCAACGGTCACAGTAGCAGGTATGAAAATTTGATATGAGATGTATTAAGTGGAATAAAGTAAAGATTGATAGGGTAACATGAGTCAGAAGTTGTATGTGGCTACTGCATATAGCAAATAGAAGGGAACTCAATTTCATCAAACAAATGCTATTACAAAAACAGAATATTGGACACAAACACCACTGGCAAAAAGGATATTAAAATACCACTGTAAATTTGAGACAGATAAAGCTAGCAAATACTAAGGACTTGGTCTAAATATTAAAACTAAAAGTTCTGTCTTCAGCAATCCATTAAATAAAATATACTACATATTGAAAGGATACATCCTTTGAAAATATTCATGTGGGCCTTTTAAAAAGACCATATATTGAACCACAATTAAAAGTTCAACAAAGTCCTCAAAATAGAATTAGGAATAACAAGAAACACAGCAACAAAAACATCTCTGTATATCAGAAAATAAAAATAAAATAATTTGTCCTAAATGGCCCTTTTGTGAGTAAGAATAGAGTAGGCAATTATTGCATCTTTATAAAATGACACTAAATATTTAAATGTGAAAACTTATAGTGAAGAAGCAGGAACACAATCAGAATAATTGTCATTATTTATTTGCTTACAGGATGGAAACATGATTAGGATGTTATTAAGGATATCATCTGTCTACATGAACATTAAATGCAAGTAATGGAAAAATAATTGAATGTTTTATACAACTTATTTTCCTAAAGTACTATACAAGGGGGGACCCAAATAAAACCAGAATTATCTTCTGGAGGGCAGGCCCCTTGTAATATAGGCTTATCCCTGCTGGGTGAATGTTCTAGCCATCTCTATCAGTGTATCAGCTGGCATTGTTGTAAGAAGCTGAAATCAGCTTAAGTGAATTTTTTTTAAGACTCTTTCAATGCATTTGCCCATTTCATGATGGGTGGTTTACCAGCGCACCTGCCCACACCAACTGAGTGTTCAGCAATTTTGGACCAAAAACAGTATGACCCCCATGCCCCACCCTCCCTATTAACCCAATCTCACCCCCAGGGGCATTTTTTTTGTTTGTTTTCCCGGATGAAAAAAAGACCTCAAAGAGAAACATGTTACCAGTGTGGAAGAGGTGAAACAAAAAATGGCAGAAGCACTAAAAGGCATCAAAATTAACAAGTTCAAAAACTGTTTTCCTCAATGGAAAAAATGTCTTGATAGGTGTACTGTATCAAATGGAGAGTATTTTGAAGGTGACTGAAGTCTATATGTAATACACAATTTTTTATAAATAAATTCCAGTTTTTCAAGGATCCCCCCTCGTATAATCTTAATGTAAAATCAGGCAAAATTTTGAATAAGCATACTACTTTAAAATATATTTTTAGATAAGTAATATATCATATGGTTCAATATTTGCAAGGTACAAATGCCATGGGATGGTCTCAGTCTTCACTGGTGGTTCTTCAGCCTAGGAAACAATTTTCCTAGAATTTGGTGACTCCTTCCAGTGGCATTCTATGCATAGACAAGCAAATATGTTTAGACATATCAGTTTGGATATCCTTAGTCTCTGATCATTTCAAAACACTTAACTTTTGTAGAGATAGTCAAGGGAAGGGACAACTTGGACAGAGGAATAGGTTTGAAGAGTGGCTGGATGTGACAGCTGGTAAGGTGTTCATTGGGCAGGAAAGGGGAAGTGTTGCAATATGAAGTTCCTTCCAGTCCTACAGGCTGAAGACACTAAACAAGGTTCCCCAGGGATTCCTTCCCTGATCACTATTTCTCAGGCCTCCCATCAGCTCACCAGTCAGACACTGATACTTAGGTCCCTTATTCATAACCACAGTGCATGACCAACTCGGTAGCTCAGGAACTCCATTCAATGGCCTGCCCCAATAACAGTCATAAATATTGAACCCCCACACCCATCAGTGATCTCTCCAAGCACCTAAATCTCTAATGACTCCATCCCTGCACCCTAATACCTCATTTGTGATTCCCACAACCTCCACATTATGAATACCCCACAGACTCTCCTGTCATTGATCTCAAGCATCCCCAACACTAACCCCATAGCACTATCAGTGACCACACAACTTTCTCCATCAGTGACCCCACCAAACCCTCAGCACTGATCTCCACGCCTCTACTTTTGAACCCACAGAGTCACCACATCATTGATGCTCACAGACTCTCAACATTTATATTCAATGCTGAGTCCCACACAAGTCTGCGCTCTTACTGGTCCACTCACAACCTGGCTCCAACCCCAACAGCCTTCCAACTGCTACTTTCCCATGTGATCGCCTAGCAACCATCCAGCTCCTACACTGCGCAGACTCAGTAGCACCTCTGAGGGAATAATGGCTGCGGGTGTGGCGAGGAGCCTCCAGAGACCCGGATTGTGGACATTCGGGTCTTTGGGATGGGGAGAATATGGGACACCTGTGGGGCAGACATTTTCAAAGATGTGTGGTAGAGAGGAGTCAGCGTCTCTCTCTGGACATCTTAGCTTTGACAGCTCCATCTCCCCAAGGGCCAGCAACAGGGCAACCTAGACACCAACTCAGAGAACCGCAGCGCTGTCATCTTCCTGTCGGTATATGGTAGCTAGACTATGCTCAGGCTGTGCTTGCTCACCAAGTCTCCTTCATTGCCTGTGTACATCAAATCTAATTTTGGGCCCTGGCTTGGGTCCACAGCTCAGTTGGTCAGAATGTCACGGGATACACCCAAGATTGTGGGTTTGATCCCTGGTCAGGGCACATACAAGAATCAACCAATAAATGCATAAATATCTGAAACAAATCGATGTTTCTCTCTCTCCCACTTCCTCTTTCTTTCTCTAAAATCAATAACTAAAATAAAGAGTAATTTTGGTTGTTTGCTCCTGTGGGACAGCCACAGACTGTAAGAGGCAGGAGAAGATGGAGAGAATAACCAGTATATTTTATGGAAAAGTCAGCACTAAAGATGAAGTGGTGTGAGCCTGGAGGAACCAATGAGAAGTGACAAAAAAAACTGAAATTTGTTGCTCATATTTGAAAAAGGACACCTCAGTCAACGCACTACGCAGTAAGTCAATTCTAAGTAGGTTACTGATCAAAATATTAAAGATAAATTATGAAATGTTTGAGGTATGAAATTATTTCTGTGGCCTTAGAATAAGAAAATATTTTTAATTGAATTATTGGGGTGACATTGGTGAATAAAATTATATAGATTTCAGGTATACAATTCTACAATACATCATCCATATATTGTATTGTGTTTACCATCCCAAGTTCAGTCTTCTTTCATCACTGTTTATTCCCCCTATACCCTCTTCCACCTGCCCCAATCCTCTTTCCCTCTGTTAAGGAAATATTTCTAATGAGCACACAATACCCATGTAGGTAAAATGACAAATCAGATTATATTAAACTCATGACCAAGTTCTCATTAACGAACTCCCAGTCCTCCCCTACACATAACTTGTTTCTAGAACAAAGCACTCTTCCAGAACATCATGATTAGCCCCATGAACTTCTGTTGGAAGGATCTGAAAGTAAAAAGCTCCCAAGTACTTTGACTTCTCCATTTCCCTTTGCTGGATCATGTACATGAAGGTGAACTTTACTTTTCTTATATATGTATTGCATATTTCTGGGAAATGGAATAGAAAAACATCAGAAAGACCCTGGCTGGTACAGCTCAGTGGGTACAGTGCTGGCCTATGCACCAAAAGGTCACTGGTTCGATTCCCAGTCAGGGCACATGCCTGGGTTGCTGGCTGGGTCCTCGGTTGGAGGTGCATGAGAGGCAACCAAACATTGATGTTTCTCTCTCTCTCTTTCTCCCTCCCCTCCCTACCCTCTAAAAATAAATAAATAAAATCTTTTTTAAAATAAATAAAAAAAAATCAGAAACAAATGGGATTTGGGGTGTTCTGCTTCTGGTCATAAGACATTCACAGTTTCACTGTTTGCAGCATTATTAGTATTCCCTGAAATTTCATTTACTGTGCTCATGCTCTGGGCTAGTAGCACTGTGGTCTTCATCCTGTACAGACACAAGCAAAGGGTCCAATACATTCACAGGAACAATGTCTACTCAGATTCTTCTCTGCTGAGTTCAGAGTCACCCAGAGCAGCCTTGTCCTCATGAGCACCTTTGTGTCTTTTCATACCCTCTTTTCCACCTTTCACATCTGCATTGCTCTTTTTTATAATCCCAGTTGGTGTTTGATGGACACTGCTACCCTAAATTCTGTGTCCTCCAACTGTCAGCCTCTTTCTGCTCATAAACCATGACTCCACTGTCTCCAGGCTCTGCCCTGTGTGGATAAAGAATATAAAAATCCCCTAATCTTATCAGAAATAAATATATTCTATGCTTTTCACAATGTTTGGTTATTTATTCACTCACCCCTATCAAAATATCAATGCAGAATCTTTTTTCACTTTATAAACTATTTAACATACATTAATAATAGTAATGAGGTAGTAATAATGATAAAAATAAATGTTGTATGGGTAATTAACCCTATTCCAGTATCACTCAGTTCTGTTCTGAACATACTATTCTCTATTTTTCTTTCTGTTCCTTATTGTGAAATCAAGAGTTATGATTGGGAATGGAGTTTAAATGAACCAGCCAAACATTCATCAAATGGTTAATTTTTCTAAACTCGATGTATCAGTTTCCAAAACCCGAAAAGTTAATTCCACATTCACAGACTCTTTTACCGTCAGAGTCTTGAATGCCAAGAAACTTGCTGATTTAACTTTACATTTGTGAAAAGTAACACTTGGCAAATAAATACTTCTGAACTACAGGAGATAAGCTTGCTATAAACTTTCAAGTCATTGCTTCTGGTTTAGTTAGGTTTTTTCCCCCCACTTTTTTTTATTGTTATTCAAGTACAGTTGTCTTCATTCCCCTCCCACTACTCCCCCCCACCCCAGCCACTCCCATTTCCCACCCTTGATCCTACCCTCCTTTGGTTTTGTCCATGTGTCCTTTATACATGTATGTTCCTGAAAACCTTTCTATGTTTTTCACAATGTTTGGTTATTTATTCCCTCATCCCTCTCAAAATATCAACACAGAATCTTAAGGAAAAGCTACACGTCTTTCTAAAGTAGACTCTAATGGGTATTGGGGTATCTTCAATAGCTGAATGTAAAAACTACACATTCATAGAAGAGATGAATAAAGCAGGTCAGCCTCATTCTGATATATAGTATCCTCTTGAGAGTAGTCTTAATCAAATTATTGCTTGAGGTAAATTAAAAGGATTTCGTCCCAGTCCTCTGTCAGACTAACCAGTGTCTGAACAAATGATATATTTATGGAAAAATTGTCCCAGGAGCTGATACAGTCAGGAAATGTATTGAGACCTGGACCGGTAGCTTAATTGGTTAGAGCGTCATCCCAATATGCCAAGGATGTGGGTTTGATCCCCAGTCAAGACATACACAAGAAGCAACCAATGAATGTATAAATAAGTGGAACAACAAATTCATGTTTCTCTGTCTCTCTCTCCTCCATTCTTCTCTCTTTAAAAATCAATAAATAAAATTTTGAAAAAATAAAATGTGTTGGATATTGTTGGAAGATAATTCTACATGGGTTTCTGAGGTATGTGCAAGCCTTTTGGACAGAGGTGTTTGGGTCTGTGTTTCCTGAGATGTTTGTGTAAAACAGAACCTTGGAAGATAGGGACAGTGTCACCCTCTGGAACAGTAGGCAGCCTTATTTGCTGTACATAGAAATAAAAATAATGTCTTCAAAGAGTAGAACAGGTTTGCTACCAGCCAACTTTTAAAAATTGAGTTTTCCTTTATACAGGCTTTCTCATGAGTGATGCAAACCCACTACATGCTAACATTCACCTGGGCCTTTCTCCACCACCTGAATTGGAACTAGAGGTGAGGACAACAAGGGAAACTTGGAATCAGGATGGTTGTGCTCCCTCCTGTACTGTGAGCAATAAAACCTTTTTTTTTTAAGATTTTATTTATTTATTTTTAGAGAGGGAAGGGAGGGAGAAAGAGAGAGAGAGAAACATCAATGTGTGGTTGCTGGGGGTCATGGCCTGCAACCCAGGCATGTGCCCTGACTGGGAATCGAACCTGCGATGCTTTGGTTCGCAGCCCGCGCTCAATCCACTGAGCTACGCCAGCCAGGGCTAAAACCTTTTGTTTTTAACCTAAGAATCTCATATCTTCTGCCAGTATCTCTAAGTATCGAGGATGGAGTCAGACATTCACAGTTCCTATAATAACCACAGGTATGCTTCAGAACAAAACAGATGACAAGTGGGTAGGTAGGTAAATAGGTAGAAAGATAGAAAGAACTCTATTCTCTTAAAACATAGCATAAACTCACCTACCCTCTGAATCACAATGTAGGTGTTCAGGTTAGGATGTAGACTTAAGAGAGCCGACTGATCTGTGTCAAAATGGAGAAAAAGTATTCGTTTGGCTAGGTCCCTGTCATAAAAGAGAAAAGAGCAAGACCAGCAGGTGGGGCACTGCATAGGTAGACAGGATTTAAGATGCCTTACAGGCAGAGTAGCCCAGAGGGACTTGGGCGGCAAAAAAATTATTATAAAAGAATATTATTTGTTTGCCCTAGAGTGCCCTGGTACCTCTGTCTCGGTCATTCTTAACAATATCTTCCAAAAAGGCCACATGCATCCCTGGAATTTTTCTGTAAAAGTAAATTCTTTGGGGAAATTTTCCCTGAAGCTTGAGTTTTGTGTCTATGCTTATACTCAATGACCTGACCCCCAAACAATCAGAAATATTAAACCTTATATCCATCAGTGATCAACCTCTCTGAGGTCCTATAACTCCTGAAGCTCCTGTAACTCCCAACAACTCAATCTCATCCTAATACCTCATTCTTGATTCCATAACCTCAAGGCTCCCTATCACTAACCCCACAGCCTTCCCCATCAGTGACCTCATAAACCCTCAACATTGATCCCCAGGCCTCTAGTTTTGAACCCACAGAGTCACCATGCCACTGGCTGTTTCCACTTTCCATCACTGACCTATATATTCAATGATTAATACCCTCAGATTCCCCTAATCACTGATCCCACAGACTCCCTGCTTACTGACTACATACACTGCCCAACAACAGAGTACACCCCCTTCACTGACCCCCAAGACACACACCACCAACACCAACAGATCTCATCACCGCCATGCAACACTGAGCCACAAGAAATTTCTTCTTTTACCTGGTCTACTTGTGACCTCGCTCTGACAGCCACAGGTGGCATGGGTCGACTGGCCACCCCTCAGTTCCTCCACTGCACAGACTCAGTAGCACCTCTGAGCAAGTAACTGCTGGTTACATGAAGAATCTCCAGGTACTCAGATTCTGGGCATTCAGCACTTAGAGGAAAAGTATGAGAGCACTTGTGGGGCAGCTGTGTTTTCATAGCTGTGCAATAGAGAGAAGGCAGCCTCTCCCTCTAAACTTCTCAGCTGTGATAGCGCCATCTTCTCAAGGGCCAGCAATAGGGCAGCCTACACACCAACTCCAAGAACACTGCGCCATCTTCCTGTTGGAATATAGGACCAAGACTAAAGTCCACAACAGCCAGTGAGTCTCCTTTCTTGCATGTGGGCACAGTCATCTTGAAGGAGGTGTAAGAGTCCTTACGATTGAGAACTTTTGTCCTTGGCAGGAGGCCAAAAGTGAAAATATTTTGAGGTGGAGAAACTTTTAAGGAACAGTATACAATTTAGAGGAGTGGGGATGCTACAGAGGGGCAGGGTATGGGGAAGGCAAGGTGGCACAGGCCGTGTAGGGGGTAGTGGTTGGACCTGGACCAAGATGAGTTGATTCCACAGTTATTGGTGCACACCTGTTATTATATTGATGGTTTCAGCATTTCTCTGTGGGAAAGAAACTGTTAACATGATTAAACATCTCTTTCCTAGAAAAACAGAAAGTGGGCATATATGTGACAAACACAAGATTTATTCTATAGTTATGTGGGATTAAGGAGGTCATCCATTTTTAAACAAATCAAAATTTAGGTCTCTTGGACTAGGGTAATAAAATAAAATTGGCTGCTTTTTAAAAAGATGAGATAAGCAGATCACCCTACCCCCTTAGACTGTGGGAAGGACAGAGTAAAAGTTGGGGAGCAGGGTTTGTAGAGCAGGCAGCCCTTCATGCCTAGATCAAGAAACCCCAGCATCAGAAGCCCAAACAGTAGTGTTGATTGAGGGGATAAATTTTTTCTGTGCTATCTTGTGACTCCTACATATCAGACTAACAGGCTCCCTAAGAAAAGCCCACTCCCTTACTGACTTGGACAGCAAATTCTTCTCCAGTTAAGCCTCCAAATAAGAATACAGTCTACCTGACATCATATTTATGGTGTGTAAGACTGAAAGCAGAGGACACAGGTACACATACTGTGTCTGGACTTCTGACCTATGAAAACTGTGAGATAATAAATATGTGTTGTTTTAAACCACTAAGTTTATGGAAATTCGTTATTCAGCAATGAAAAACAAATACACTGACTGATACAGAAAAGTTTAAATACCAAAACTAATGAGAAGCAGCTAAATCAGTGCATGGAGAGAAATTTATATCCTGGTATATGCTCTATGCTTTCAGGTACCTTAGTTCCTTTGAAAAGCCTTGTTCAAAGCACACAGCTAAGGGGGAAAGCACTATGTAAAGGAAAGATTTGCTCATTTCACTTACACTTCAGCCAAAATTATTTGCAGATAATAAAATTGCTCAACTAGAAAAATATAAAGGAATCACTTTCGGTAATACCAAGAGCAATACAACTGCTCTATTAGACTACAGAATTTAGAAGCAGGAATTTTTTAAGGCACTACTTATAATTGTATAGAAATATAGCCTACCTAGGAATAAGAGTAACCAGAAATGTCTAAGATGTATAGGAAAAGAGAGACAACACATCCTGGAAGTGGGTGGGATAACCTGGATGAACAGAGACTCACAATGTGTTGCAGAAAAATATAATGTATAAGTTAAGCCTATCCAAATGAACATACACACTGAATGTGACTGTAGCTGTCTTATCACTAGTTCACTTGCCTGATGTGACACTATTGCAGACTATTTCTTCATTAAGAAAACTTCTGAGTTCCGGCCAAGATGGAGGCATAGGCAGTTGCATTGTGCCTCCTCGCACAACCAAAACTAATGACAACAAAAATTGAGAAACAAAAATACAACTAGAACAGAGAGAAATTAACTAAACAGAAGTCGGACTCCAGTACACCCAGACCAGTAAGGAGCAGCAGAGTCAGAGGCCTGTGGAGAGGGGTCGAGGGGTCCCGGCAGGAAGAAATGCTGGCTGGCAGGCACGAGCACGCAGGGTGCAGAAGGCGGCTGACGGACCGGTGGCGGACCCTGGGCAAGGGAGGTGACTAGCAGACCCAGTGAGGGGCACAAGGCAGCTGGCTGCCGGCAGTCACACATTCGCGCGCAAACTGAGGAAAAACGGGCAGCGCCACCGGGTTTCAAAGCTTAAGAACCCCGGCTGGGAGCTGAGACCTGGAGATTCTCTCAGCCTCACAGGAGACTTCTCAGGGAAACCACAGAGTCTGAGAAAGTGCACAAGCCCACCCGCCTGGGAGCTAGCACCGGAAGAGCCCAATTTGCTTGTGGGAGGCAGTGGAGGGGACGGAAGTCTTAGAGAGAGCGGAGCAGGCGCCATTGTTCCCTCTCAGACCCCGCCCCCACATGTCACATACAATGTCACAACCCAGAGACTGGGGTGCCCCACCCTGGTGAACACCTAAGGCTCTGCCGCCTTTACGAAACAGATGCAACCAAACCAAAGGGAAATGAAAAAGATGGCTCAAGCAGATTTGAAAGCCCCAGAACCAATTTTTTTAAGTGACCAAGACATAGCCGAACCATCAGATGCACAGTTCAAAGCACTGGTGATCAGGAAGCTCACAGAATTGGTTGACTTTGGACATAAATTAGATGAATAAATGCAGGCTACGATAAGAGAAATGGAGGAAAACGCACAGGGAAACAATAGCAAGGGGAAGAAAACTGGGACTCAAATCAATGGAGTGGACCAGAAGGAAGAAAGGAACAACCAAACAGAAAAGAATGAAGAAACAAGAATTCAAAAAACTGAGGAGAGGCTTAGGGACCTCCAGAACACCTTTAAACGTTCCAACATCTGAATTATAGAGGTACCAGAAAGGGAAGAGGAAGAGCAACAAATTGAGAACTTATTTAAACAGATATTAAAGGAGAACGTCCCCAATCTGGCAAGGGAAATAGACTTTCAGGAAGTCCAGGAAGCTCAGAAAGTCCCAAACAGGTTGGACCCAAGGAGGAACACGCCAAGGCACATCATAATTACATTAACCAAGGTAAAAATGAAGGACAGAATCCTAGAAGCAGCAAGAGACAAGAAGACAGTCACCTACAAAGGAGTTCCCATCAGACTGTCAGCTGATTTCTCAAAAGAGACCTTATAGGCTAGAAGGGGCTGGCAAGAAGCATTCCAAGTCATGAAAAGCAAGGACCTCCATCCCAGATTGCTCTATCCAGCAAAGCTTTCATTTAGAATGGAAGGGCAGATAAAGTGCTTCTCAGACAAGCCCAAGTTAAAGTAGTTCATCATCACCAAGCCCTCATTATATGAAATGTTAAAGGGACTTACCTAAGAAAAAGAAGATTAAAAATATGAACAGTAAAAAAAGTCATCAAATGGAGGGTTAGCAACAGGGAAGTAGGAGGAGGAGGGAGGGGGAAAAGATATAGAGAATAAGTAGCATAGACAGTAGGTAGAAAATAGACAGGGGGAGGGTAAGAATAGTATGGGACATGTAGAC
>PVIA01015223.1:0-23594 GCA_004024845.1 Tonatia bakeri
ATGTTTCTTTCTTCCTTCTAGTCCACAGTGTTGATTTGAGTCCCAGCTTCCTTCCCATCAGTATTGGTTCCATGTACATTTTCTTTCATTTCACTTAGTGTGTAGCCTTCATTTTTTCATCTAATTTGTGACCAAATTCAACCAATTCTGTGAGCATCCTAATTACCAGTGTTTTGAACTCTGCTTTTGAAAGGTTGGCTGTCTCTTCATCTCTTAGTTGTATTTTTTCTGGAGCTTTTATCTGTTCTTTTGTTTGAGACACTTTTTTTTTTTTGTCTTGATGCACCTGTTACATAGTGAGGGGGGGAGCCTTAGGTATTCACCAAGGTGGGGTAACCCATGTTGCTGGGTTGTGATGGTATATGTGCGGAAGGGGTCCAAGAGGGAACAATGGTGCTTGCTCCACTCTCTGCCAGATTTCAGTCACTTCCCCCACTTCTCACAAGCAAATTGGGCCCCTCTGGTGCTGATTCTTGGGTGGGTTGGCTTGTGTACATTTTAGGACCCTGTGGGTCTGTCCAACAAACTCTCCTGTGAGGTTGGGAGTTTCTCCCACTGCTACCTCAAGCCCCACAGGTGTTTTCAATCAGTGGTTTGACGTTTTATTTCCCCATGCTGGGACCCTGGGTTGTGCAGTCTATTCTGCTCCCCTTTTGTTTCACTTGGTTTATGTGCATGCAAATATGGGACCTCTGGGTCCACCAGCCACTGCCTTGCTGGCCAGCTGCAGCCTTGCTCACTGCGCCCCATCCCACAATCCGCTGCCTTGCTGGGTCTGCCAGCAGCCACCTTGCCAGGATTCCTCTCTGCTCCAGTTGCCTGATTTCGCCCCTCCTACTGGTCTGGATGAATATGTCTTTTTTAACTCTTTGGTTGTCAAACTTCCATAAAGTTCAATTTTCTGTCAGTTCTGATTGTTTTTTGTTTTTAAATTGTTGTTGTCCTTCCTTTGGTTGTGTGAGGAGTCATAGAGTGTCTACCTACACCTCCATCTTGGCTGGAAGTTGTAACCTAAAGATTTCTTAGCTGAACAGAAAAACAAGTGGATTTCTTCCCTGGCATTCCCAGTGGCATATTGTATGCTGTCACATTGTGACTGCTATTGTGAGCAAGTCACTGAGATTCTCTGGAATTCTTAGGTTCAGTGGAGATAAAAATAAAACACACTTGCTATCTTCAACCCAAGAAAGTATGAGGATTCATAAGGATGAAAGATTAAAAACTGGTTATAAAGGAACATTGGTAATTTGTGTATACCAGACACCAAGAAGCTTCATTACTTGATCTTTACACCTCACATGTAATGTGACTGTGAAGTAACAAGAACTGTTGAGTTCATAGACCAGATCTTCTGCCTTTGACTGGACATTGTCTCTGTTGAGTTCATAGACCAGACCTTCTGCCTTTGACTGGACATTGTCTCCTTCAACAGTATCCCTTTGGGAGGCAGTGCACTTATTTGAATGATGCTACTGTTGCCCAAAATATATTTGGATCCTCTTTTGACACTACCTTCAGAATCACTTTACAAACCAAACAAGAAACTCATTTGGTTATTTTAGAGTCATGGCTCATCTTGCACTCGGACTGGTGTTACATGACACGATCATGCTTTTATTTATCAGGGTTGGTTTCAAATGACTTAGAGGTAGTTTTCTGAAGTTAAAACTCATTCTCAAAAGGTGGAAATTTGCCATTACCAAAGACAGGTAAAAAGAAAAGAGGAATAGAAGGACTAGACACTGTCATGCCTTGTTTAAGAGAGTATAAATTACCATAATCTCTTTGGAGGGAGATTTGGAAATACTCATTAGTTATAACTGATTCTAACCTTTGACCTAGCAATTATACTTCTTGGAATTTATCTGGCAGATACAATCATAAAAGAACAGAAAGAATCTTGTATAGAGTATTTACTGAAACAGGAGAAGATTAGAGGGAACATAAATAGCCAACGATAGCACACAGGTTAAGTCATTATGAAACATCCATAAATTAGAACACTATTTCAACACTAGTAAGAATGAGTTCTATGTACTGATAAAGAACAATCTCTAACATATTATGTGAAAAAACTAGGTACAGAAGAGTGTACTACCACCTTTGTTAAAGAGGGGTAAGTATAAATACATATTAATTTATAAGTTTATAAGAATCTTTATCTATATCTATCTCTATATCTGTATTGTCTTGTCTCTGAAAGGATTCAAAGAAACAAACAGCGCACTGATTCTAGGGAGGGAAACTAGGAAACCAAGGGAAAAGGTTGAGAAAAAAATATTTTTTCATCTTGTGAGATTTGAATTTTTAATACAGATTAAAAAAACCTAATAAGTGTCAGGCACAAGGTGATTCTCAAGCAATTCCTAAAAGTTTTAAACTGTACCAGGACCATTGTTCAAATCAATCAATCAATCAATCAATCAATCAATCAATAATGTGTGCTGTGAACAAGGAATTGCTACTTTAAGGAGGCCTAACATGTACATTGCTTGTATATATGTGTTCTGACATGTTTGTTAAATTTTTAATTCCTTTAATCTCATTTGACAGAGAGATGGCATACTGGGTGGAAGGTGCTAAAAGTAAAAATCTGAATTCCTGGACATGGAGGACTCCATAAGGTCGGGCTACACATATTTATTCATACATAAGCCTACACATATTTATTCATAAAGAAGCCATACTGTAGCTAATTTAATCATGAAAAGGGCTTATAAAAAGGATTTCAGAGACATGGAAAAAAAGATTAACCTGACACAGAGGGGAGGGATGAGGGAGATAATTCGGGAAAGAAGGGGAATGGTCAAGTTAAAGAACATGTATAAAGGACCAACAGACAAGGATAATGAGGGGGGATAGGACTGAATTGAAGAGGTGAGTGGGCAGGGCAGGGGAAAGCAATGGGGGACAAGGGGGATAGCTGTAATTGAACAACAAGTAAAAAATTGAAAAAAAAAAAAAGGATTTCAGATAGCTCATAGAATTCTAACCCTCCCTGGGAGGGCTAGAGAACCAGACTTAGCACTATGTAGCCAGGAAAATGCTCCAATCACTGTAGAGTAGAAACATCACTACTGATATTGCAGACTTCAGGATAACCTGAGTTAGGACCACTGACACACACTGGACCCTGGGAGAAGCTACAAGAACACATCACTTTGCTTCCATTCTATTGCCTGGGAGTTAGTCACATGACCAACCTGTACCTAGTTAAAACTTTGGTACTTTGTTACAATAAGAGTAAAAAAGAGGATGGGTATTATGGAACAATTAACAATTTGTCCCATAGACAGTGACTCCATGCTAATATCAAATAAGAGCTGCAAAATGTAGGTAAAACTCATCTCATTTGGATATTGATGGGAAGCCATTTGACTAGAGTTCGTTTGGATCTATGTTCATAAAAATTATTTTTTTTTGCTGAAAATAAACAAAATCATTGATAAATAAAAAGACATTATTATTTACATATTTTTTGTTGATTATTTTCTTACAGTTTTTGCTAAATCATTGAGCCTGGATTCACAGATGGGCCTCTGTGAATCTGTTGGCATTTGGGATAAGGGAAGTACTATTACAGATCTATCCTGCTGGAATGAGTATTTTCAGCTTTGAAAGTTGATCAGGTTAGATTTTTATGAGATTTAAACAAGTGAGTTTCCTATTTTGGAGAGATTTAAAACCCATCAGAGAGAGTTTTTCATGGGTGGAGTAGAGAGGCCCCAGTTGTCAAACTCCTGGACCTGGGAATATGATAAGAAACCAGGTGGTGTTTTGGTTCTTGAGAGACACCAAAGTAGCTGTGTGAATGTTTTCTTTTCTGAATATTTCCATTTTTCCCTTTTCTCTTCCCTCAAAGAAAATGACTGCTAGATAATTTCCAGGTTATCCAAGAGTTTAATAATATTTTACTGTTTGAGTGAGAATTTTCTCACATGTGAAAGCCTGAGTAAAGTGAGAAATAGGACGTGGTGAACCCAAGCAGATACTGAAATTCTAATAGGCTCCAATCTTTTTGATGCTGAATGGTTTAGCCATAGAAGCAGGCTGTATGTGGAGGATGGGTATGTATATATCAAGGATTAAATTGGAAGGTGCCTTTAAGTTAGTCCACCTACAGAAGGAATTAAAAATAAAAGTTGTGACTTTTCTCAGATTCAGTGGTACACCTGTTTTTGTTTGGTTATAAGAAGCTCTTTTAACATTTATGCAAATAAATCTAAAGGAGTGACATTTCAAAAGTTCTCATAAGAAAATAATTAAGAAATTAAGCTTATATGTTCAATACTTTAATGTGCTAGCTCTTTAAGAGAAGCTCTACCAATTTTTACAATGAGACTAAACTATAAATCTTATTCTTTAACTTGCAAAAACACATTAAGTAGGTTAAACAAAATGGTCTGTACTTGGGAAAAGTGTCTTTGGTCATTTCTAGTGAGTCTGAGATTCATGCTCTATTTTTTAAATATTTTATTTCTTTATTTTTATTTTTAAGTATATTTATTGATTATGCTATTATGGTTGACCCATTTTTCCTTCCCCTTTGTCCACCTCCACCCTGCATCCCCTCTCTCTCCAGCATTCCAGCCGGCCCCCCTTCATTCATGTCCATGGATCATATATGTCAGTTCCTTGGCTTCTCCGTTTCCTATACTATTCTTAACCTCCCCTTATCTATTTTGTACTTACCAATGATGCTTCTTATTCCCTGGACCTTTTCCCCCCATTGTACCTCATCCCTCTCCCTGCTGATATCCCTCCATGTTATCTCCATTTCTGTGAATCTGTTCTTGTTTTAGTTGTTTGCTTTTGTTTTTTTTTAGGTTAGGTTGTTGATAGTTGAGAGTTTGTTGTCATTTTACTTTCCATTTTTTAAATCTTTTTCTTTTTCTTAGATAAGTCCCTTTAACATTTCCTATAATAAGGGCTTGGTGATGATGAAGCCCTTTAACTTGACCTTGTCTGAGAAGCACTTTATCTGCCCTTTCATTCTAAATGATAGCTTTGCTGGCTAGAGTAATCTTGGATGTAGGTCCTTGCCTTTCATGACTTGGAATACTTCTCTCCAGTCCCTTCTTGCCTGCAAGGTTTCTTTTGAGAAATCAGCTGGTAGTCTTATGGGAACTCCTTTGAAGGTAACTCTCTGCTTTTCTCTCGCTGCTTTTAAGGTTCTCCCCTTATCTTTAATCTTTGGCAATTTAATTATGATGTTCCTTAGTGTGTTCCTCTTTGAGTCCAAATTATTTGGGACCCTCTGAGTTTCCTGGAGTTGCATGTCTAGTTCCATTGCCAGATTGAGGAAGTTCTCCTTCATTATGTTTCAAATAAGTTTTGAATTTCTTGCTCTTCATCTTCTCCTTTGGTACCCCTATAATTCAGGTGTTGGAACATTTAAAGTTGTCCAATAGGTTTCTAAGCTTCTCCTCACTTTCTTATTTCTTATTATTATTATTTAAAAAAACTTATTTATTTATTTTTAGACAAAGGAGAAGGGAGAAAGAGAGGGAGAGAAACCTCAATGCATGGTTGCCTCTCACATGTCCCCCACTGGGGACCTGGCCTGCAATCCAGGCGTGTGCCCTGACTGGGAATCAAACCAGCAACCCTTTGGTTCTCAGGCTGGCGCTCAATCTACTGAGCCACATCAACCAGGGCTCTCCTTATTTTTTAAAAGTCTTGTTTCTTGATTCTGTTCTGGTTGAATGTTTCTTTCTTCCTTTTGCTCCAAACTGTTGATTTGAGTCCTGGTTTCCTTCTCTTCGTTGTTGGTTTCCTGTACATTTTCCTTTATTTCACTTTGTATAGCCTTCACTTCTTTCTTTATTTTGTATTTGTACTCAATCATTTCTGTGAGCATCCTGATTACCAGTGTTTTGAACTCTGCATCTGATGGGTTGCCTATTTCCTTGTTGCTTAGTTCTTTTTGTGTAGTTTTGATCTGTTCTTTCATTTGGGCCATATTTCTTTATCTTGGTGCACCTGTTACGTAGTAAGGGGCAGAGCCTTAGGTATTCACCAAGGTGGGGCAATCTACATCACTACATTGCACCACTGTATGTAGGGGAGTAGTCAGAGAGGGAACAGTAGCACATGCTGGGTGGGATCTTGCCTGCCTTCAGTCACTTCCCCCACTACTCAAGTAAATTACACCTTTTTGGTGGTGATTCCTGGGTGGATGGGTTTGTGTATGTTGTAGTACCACGTGGGTCCCTCCAATGGATACTATTGTGGGACTGGTAGTTTCTCCCACTGCTGCAACTCCCACAGGTTTTACAGCCAGTGGTTTTGAGGCTTTATTTCCCCATGCTGGAACCCTGAGTTGTGCTGTCTCTCATGCTCCCTAGTTGTTCCTCCCAGTTTATCTGAACGTGAATGTGGAACCACCTGGTTTGCCAGCTGCCCCTTGCCTCACGTCCTCTCCACACTGGCTACCTGTCTCTGCCCCTTGACCAGTCTGGATGAATGTTTCTTTTTTAATTCCTTGGTTGTAGGACTTCTATACAATTCGATTTTCTGGCAGTTCTGTTTTTTTGTTTTAAATTGGTTGTTGTCCTTCTTTTGGTTGTGTGAGGAAGTGAAGTGTATCTACCTATGCCTCCATCTTGGTTGGGAGTCCCCCATGTCCTGTTTATTTATTTTTAGAGAGAGGGAAGGGAGGGAGAAAGAGAGGGAGAGAAACGTCAATGTCTGAGAGAAACATGATTGCCCCCAACTGGTGCGCAACTCAGGCATGTGCTCTGACCTGGTATTGAACTGGCAACATTTCGGTTTGTGGGATGATGTCCAACCTAAATGAGCCCCACCGGCTAGGGCTCATGCTCTATTTTAAATGTTCACATCCCAAATGGTCTTATCTGACTCATGGTTGTTTTATTTCTTTATTTTTCCCAAAGTACTTGGAAAAATTCTGGTCTCCAATACTTACTGTTGAAGGAACAGTTCTAGCCACTTTATTTTCCAGTTTGTCTTATCTCCTCTCTCCCCCTTTTTTTGTCTATTGAGAATGATGTCTTTATGTCTTTTCTCTGAAGAGACTAATTTCTTGCCATTCTACTGCTTGTTCCCTGAGACTATGAGTGCTTAAAAAATTTGCTTCTGTATCCTATCATCTAGTCTCTCTGTCCAGGAGTGTCACTATGATGATAATAGTGTACTGGTTTTGGGTAAATGGATTTTTCTTTGTTTTGGAGGAAGGCATTGCAATTACTCGTTCAATCTTCTTGTCTGTGCATATCTTTGGGTAGCACAGAATTGTGATTAAAACAATGGAATACGTATTGTAATTGAACTTCTCTCTTGGCAAGAGTAACCTTGTACAGTACTTACAAGTAACTGTAGCAAGGATACAAGTGCAGCTGTAAATGGCCAGGCTGAAGGTTAATTTAAATACACAATCAACTAAAAATGGAACAGTTTGTCTTTTAACCAAGTTAAGTCACATTATGACTCATAGATGGTTCTAAAAATAAAAAGATGTATAATACATTGATACCAACTGCAAAGCCAGTCCTCTGTGCCATCTGAAGCTTGGCATTACCCCAGATAAGCCTGTGACCTGTCTGTACACACATGTTTCCTCTCAACTGTTTTAGTTTTTATAAATAACCCAGCCATACCCAACTTACTTGGCCTTAAGGTCTCTGAGTCATTTCAGATCCTCCACTGTTTGTTGTGACATCCCAGTCCCTTGCCAGGCCTTGTCCATTCTTATCTCAGTAGAGGATCTGTGCCTTCCTTTCAGTCTCACCCCTACTCCCTGGTGCAAGGCCCCATGGGTTACAGCAATAACCCTCACCTCATCTTTTTGCTTTCATCCCTACTGATCCAATCCATCCTGTGTTTAATAGGCCCAGTCCTGCTAATGTATTGTTTTCATCAAATTCTATGATCCTAGATAAAAAACAAAACACCTGTTGGTTCCTCACATGAAAAGCTTCAAAGTTGATCTAGTTTTTAAGGTTTTCTTTAATCTGAGTCAAATTTATCTCCTTTTGCTCTCCTTTGTGAATCAAATCTTTAGGAAGGTGATTGCTTTCTTCTGATTTCTACATTGCCTAACCTCTCTCACCTTCTCACCCTCCATGCTGATACTCAATTCCTATTCCTCAGGGCACATCACCAGTATCATCTCTCAAAGAAGTTCCCCTTCTCTATTTCAGCCCATATTGTGCTCAGAGGCTCTGTAGGAACTGCCAGAGGCCTGAGAGGCTACTGAGTTCATTGGTTCTTTCTGTAGATGGTGTTGTTTGTATCCTTATTATTGTCTCCACCACTAGGCTTGGGGCCAGTATCAGAGTTTCCCACACCTGGTACAGTACCTGACACACACTGCTTGGCACAGTGATAAAATGAAAGGAAACTGAGGCCTAGATTGGTGGCAGTAGTCCTGGATTAGGGCTTTAGGATTTTCCCAGTCCATGTTGTTCTCAGTGTAGCTCTTGTCTACAGGACTGGGTAAATTCCACTCTTGTATGGTTATTCAATGATTCTTAAGTTTAGTTCTTCAATGATCTTAGACATGTCTCTTGATTGCCTCTTCTCTCTTCTGTTTTCTGCTCTTCAGGGACAAGGACCATCTTTTTCTTACCATCTGTACTTCCTCCAAACCCCGAGCTGTAACAGACCAACTGTTGGGAGCTAAACTGGTAGAACCTTTCCTGCAGGCTCCTGTAATATATCCGAGGGACAGCACATGCTTCAGAGGAGGGAGCAGACCTTTGCTGAGGACAGACCATGCTGAGCGCTGTCTCTGAAAACAGGTTTTTTTATTCCACTTCCCATTTCTGATACACTTTTATCTTAATTTTCTAGTTAAAATTGATTTTTGATTGTTGTCTGGTTTATGCTTTTCTGTTGAGAGGACTGGCACTCTCCTTTCTCTTTCCCCCAAAGTGGTGATGTTCATGTGCTGCTGGCTTTCTAGTTTGGGTGAATACCCAAGGTGACAATGAGACTGTATCCCATACATCCTTACTCTGACATTTGAACTTCAGGGTATAGAAAGTCATTCAAGATATTAAAATGTGTCATTTTCAGCTGGCATGGCTATGGAGTATATATCTTATATATTTCCCCCTAGAAAAGACCTCCCCCGCATTGAACCAGAAGGTGAATCTGTGGGACTCAAATTTAAAACTTTCAGTAGGCACTCAATCACTGCATTCCATATTCAATGCACAATCACAGGGTGCACCACACATCTAGCGCTGTGGTAAATAATGGGCCCTTCACAATCACACCTAAAGTATACTTAGCTAATTTACTGCAGTAACAGTTCCCATCTGTGTGGTATTAGAATGCTTCAAAGTTCTGGTATGTTTGTGCTTGTTAAAAAGCACAGAGCAGTTTTTACCCTGAGGAGGAGAAGGGGGCATGATTTGAGTCACAGATTATTTCAAGAATCCATTTCAGAAAGGAGGCCAGACAATCTAGATCCAATATCCTAAATTAACACCTGCAGGCTTGTACATTTCCATTGTCACCTTAGATATGTCCCTTAAATACCCTTTCCTCTCTGTTACCACTGTCTTCCCCCTTCCAAGTCTCCTTGCCAAAATGGCTAGTTGCCTTTTCTGCCACTAGCCTGCACTCTGTGTTCTGTTTAGCTCTCCCCCCCATGTTCATCTCTCTTAAACACCTTACTCATCATGCCAGTGGCAGTGGTCTCTTACAGAAATCCAGGAGTTTTGCCTGCTAAAACAGGGACAAATCTGGTTGCTTTCTCCACTCTCAGAATCACACCTTTGTGAGTGTGATGGGTCTCACTTCCTTCCCAACATCTTTTGCAGCCTGGGGCTGGGAATCTCAGGAACTGGGAGAGGACAATAGAGTAAAAGGTTGAATTAATGATCTTTCCCTAAAATGTATTAGACCTCTATGCATTGCCTTCATAAGGGGACTTAGAAACTATTTGTCCCCACAATCTCCTCCCCACACCTTTCCATTTCAGAAATGAGTGAGCTTACCTCCAGAGCCTGCAGACACTTGCCTAAGTTCACCTGCTATTAATGGCAAGATATCTCAACCCCAATCTATCATTTTCCCTCCTATTACTGATTTGCACTATCAAATACTTTCATGACCTGAACTCTCCTGCTAATTTTTAGTTCTCACAACTCTCTAACTCAGCCTGTTGTTCTGATCAGGGCAGACTTTTTACTGTTATATAAGTTCTGAAATCTAAAAATCCTGTCTCTGTTCTTAGCTGTTTTTGCCTGTCAAGCTATCATGCTATCCCCTTTTCCTTTCAACTGCCTTAAGTTTTATTTTTGCCATGACTTGGAAACAATGTGAATTTTAGAAACCAGGTATTTAATACTACAACTTAAATGATCATGGGCAAGTTAGTGAGTTTTTTTCCTCAGGATGCTTGGATTAACTGAGGCAGCATGAGATATAGGGCTGTGCAGTTTTTGGCACATAGTAGGTCACCAAATAAGGCTCTTTCCTTTATTACATCACCCATGGGGCTTTCCCAGACTGTTCTATCTCTCCCTGTCTCAGGATTTCCATAGTCTCTCAATTCAGCCCATAGTTACATTGGTTTTGGGTGTTTGAGCTTTGTGGTGATTATTTGTGTTATTTATAATTTAGTCCCTCTTCCCTGTAAGATGATTGCGCATCTCTACCCCCATGATGTTGAGCTTGATCACGTGACTTGTTTTTGCCAGTGGAATATGAATAAATGTGACACATATCATGTTCTTCTTAGAGAGATTTTGAGTTTCAGCCAGCTCTCACTCTCATTCCTTCTGCCAAGAGAATGGCTTATTTCACGCAGGAGCTGCTCCTTCAGCTGGACTTCTGGAATGAGAAAACATGCGATGCTGCAGTAGTTGACCTCAAGCATGTACACAAAATAAATACTTGTCATTATAAGTCTATGAGATTGTGGGGATTGTTACTACTGAAGATTCACTATTCAACTCCAATTTTCTCTTCATGTTTCCTGAAGTAGAGTTAAACTTCTTCAGTTCATAAACTCAGATATTCAAGTAATTTAAGTCTTTGTTTCTAGAACAACTTTGCCTCCAAGCCTCTATTCTGCTAGATAAGTAAAAAAACAAAAGCAAAAGAAACAAAAGACAAATGAACAAACAAAAAAACCAACAACCAACTTCAGCCTTTCTGGAATTCCCTTCTGCCAAATACCTTCCTAGGATCGTGCTATGGTTATTATGGGGCTCCAATGCCCTGAGTTTGTTCAGGTTGCTACCATCCCTGCGGACATGACTTCTTCAGATCTCGTAGCCCTCAAAAGCCATGCTCGGGGCACAGGCGTCTTCAGCAGGGCTGCCTAAGATCCAGACACAATCGTTGTCCACTGCTCTCTTTCCAATTTCCTGGGAGTGTTGTCAGTAAGCAAGGCTAGGTTCCCCTTGTACTTGAGACATGCAGACCCTCTTCATCCTTTATCCCTCCCTCATTATAGAAACACCTCTTTCTAGTCTTGGGGAAATTCTTCCTCTTTCAAGTTTCTATAAGAAACTCTGTCTTTGCACTCAAATCCTCTTCCCATAAAAATCGTAAGCTTCTGTTATACTGCTGTGCACCTGTTTGCCCCAAGGCAAGGAGCATAGAGCTGATTGTACCTATTTGACTGTGGTGGAAGGGAAAGAGGAAAATCAGAGAACAAAAATAGCTTAGTATTTCAAACTATTATCTAACCTCATTTCTAAATTAGAACAGGGTTTCTTGATTTCAGCACAATTGATATTTGGAGCTGGATAAATCTTTATTGTGGAGGACTATCTTGTACATTGTAGGATGTGTAACAGCATCCCTGGCCTCTACACATGAGAGGCCAGAGGCAACTCCTCCTACACATTGTGACAATCCCAAATATCTCCAGACATTGCCAAATATTCTGGGGGTCAAAATTGTATTGAATTGACAGCCACTGATTTTGTGTATGAACTGAATTGTATATAACATTTACTTTCACCAAGACTTATAGAGTATTTAAACCATAGGAGGTATTTAGTAGATATTTCTGATTGGAGGAATTAAAATAGTATATTTTATCTATATTTTGAATGGGGGGTTACAGTTATCTTAGATGGGGAGGTGAAGGGAAATGAATGTTTGTCTTAAAAACATTTGTCTTTCTTCACCATTTTGCAGGTATGCAGTCTATATGGGTGAATGCTCACTCTAATTATTGCTACTAAGGAATTCTAATGGAATTCAGAATTCAGTTATTCAACCAGTGTGCTGATTAACAAAAAATTGGTTGTTTGGAGAAGAACATTAATGAAAAGAACAACAAAATAAATAATTAACATTCCAAACACTATAATTCCTGGAAGGGCATAAGTCAAGAATAGAGTTCTGCCAATAGTGCAGTCCCAGAGTTTGCTGTTTGAGGGATTTGCGAGAGTGGAGGGTGAAAAGGTAAATTGGAATCCCACATGCTGATAAAGTTGTATATGCTGCCGTTGTTCCAGTGCCTCTCAAGACCTTTCTACAGTGAAAGGAGCTTTTCCCTCGAAAGGTGAGGGATTTTGACATGAAGTTTCCTTCACAGGAACCATTGTGTGAAGACTCCACAATGGGCAAGAGAAGAGATTATATATTCTTCAAGTAGGAGAAGTGAATCTTTGATGTGTGTATATTACAGTTGAGGAAGGCATTACAGAAAATTTGTTATTTATGTTTTATAGGAAATTAATCCTACCTCTTTCCTGGGACACTATGGCAACCCAATTATTAAAGCAAAAGAGACCAGCTAGGGATTAGCATCACTCATATTCCATGCTGCTTATCACCTGGTTATAACGAATGAACTTTCTTTTATCTTCAGACACACAACAGGTAGTCTGTCATCTTGGGCTTTTAGAAATTTATACATACTAACACTTGACAGCGCAGGTATCTTTGCAAACTTTCTTAACAATAACTGACTGCTGTTCAGCACCTGGGGTACAATTTATTGGGTACATCTCATTTTGGCATAAGTATGAGAAGGAAAACCTTGTGTGGTAGGATTACTTCACCAATATGATGTTTTAGAAATAGCTGAGATTTAAATTACCATGAGGCTGCATTATTAAAGTGAGAGATTTATTCAGCTGGTATTACAAATCCCTGGAGAGATAAATGTGCTTATATTTAGGTAAAATTAGAAAGACAAATGCCAATGTGGACACCACTTTCTTTTAAGTAGTGTTTTAGTTGTATGATGATTTTCAAAGGACAAGAGCAGAGACAGGCTTGTTTAATCAGAATGTGAAAAATTAGGCTCAGAAGAAATAAAAAATTTAAAAAGAAGCTTAATTTTTAGACAATAAGCTCTGACTGCTGAATCTTACAGTAGCCTTTTTTAACCTTTTTTTTTAAAAGACCAGGTGTGTGGTCACAATGGCCATCATAATCAAATCAACAAACAACAAGTGCTGGTAAGGTTGTGCAGAAAAGGGAATCCTAGTGCACTGTTGGTGGGAATGCAGACTGGTGCAGCCACTGTGGAAAATTGTATGAAATTTCTTTGAAAAACTAAAAATGAAACTGTCTTTTGACCCAGCAATTCCACTGTTGGAATTATACACCAAGAATCCTGAAACATTAATTCAAAAGAACCTATGCACCCCAATGTTCATAGCAGCACACTTTACAATAGCCAAGTGCCTAGGTGCCCATCAGTAAATGAGTGGATCAAAATTTGTGGTACATTTACACAGTGGAACACTACACAGCAAAAAGAAAGAAGAAGCTCCTACCCTTCATGACAGAATGGATAGAACTGGGGAGCATTATGCTAAGTGGAGTAAACCAGGTGGTGAAAGACAAATACTATATGATCACATCTATAAATGGAATATAATCAACAAAAAAACAAGAAAGCAAAATATAACCAGAGACATTGAAATTAAGAACAATCTGACAGTAACCAGAGGGGATGGGGGAGGGTAACAGTGGGGGAAAGAAGGGAAAGTGTTGTTAAAGAACATGTGTAAAGGACCCATGGACAAAGCCAAAGGGTAGGATTGAGGGTGGGAGAAAGTGGTGGTGGGAAAAATGGAGACAACTTTATTGGAACATTACTAAAAAAATGATTTAAAAAAGCAGCATAATAGTTAGTGTCAAATATTGGGGTTATCCTGTGAGGAAATCATTATGGTATGTGGGTAACATTGTAAGATAGACCTTTTCTTGAAAAACATCATCTGAATTCTTCATTAGATACTTTTTTCCAAAAGATATTTCTCTCTCTCCTTTTCTGTGAACAAATAACTTCTAAATGAAAAAAGAAAAATAAAGACCAGGTGTAATATGTTGCTCATTTGGTGACTTATGGGTTCCTCTCCTTCCTGATCATTCTCATCAGTGGGGATCCCAGTCCTGAGAGTACTTACTTCACCAAAGTACTTTTAGACATAGCATATCATTGAAGAGTTCCTCTTCTCCAATTTTCACTTCCAGCTCTAAGAAGTTTCAGATTTACATTTTCTAGATCTCACCATCCTGAATGCATCCCTTGTTTTCTCTTTCCCAGTTATATTCACCTCTTTCTCCAGATCAAGCCTCAGGCTCCCCTTATTCCCAAAGTCTTCCTTCATCAGTCTATACTGATCAGTATACTGATATTTTTTCTGGTAAAGCCTCCATACTTAATTTCAGAATTTGCTCCCCAAATGGAGTTATGTCAGTGTATTCCAAAATGTGTTGTCGGGAACAAAGCTCTACAGGGTGTTAATAGACATCACATGAGAAAAGGAGGCCATGTTGAGATAAGTTTGGAAATCCTGTGTAGACAAAGTTTTGCCTTCCTACCTCCTGAACTCCTCACCAGAATTTCTCAATGATATGAATCTCCAAGATGGGAAAACACTACACAGTGTTGCCACACATTACTTGCTCACAGATGTTTTTCTTTATATATATATACTTGATATATATATATACTTGATATATATATATATACTTGATATATATATATACTTGATATATATACTTGATATATATATACTTGATATATATATATATATATATATATATATATATATATATATATATATCATAGAATGGAACAGACTTTGAGAATGCCAAGTTAATCTATATGACTAGATGATGCTGGCTGTGTGTATGCTGGAAATGAAGGGGGTAATTGAATTCAGAGGTAAAGAACAGAAAGTGGGGAATCAGTAAGGGAGCATTACCATGAAGATACCAGCCACCAGACATCAAGACCAAAGGCAGTAAGTCTGACCCATTTCAGGTAGGAATTGAGAATCTAGTGGACAGGGTGACAGATCCAAGGGCTTGTGAAATAGACAAATGGCTTTTAAAATGGTTGTGCTAAAATTGTCAGAAAACCAAGATGGGAAATAAATGGAAATGGGAACAATTATTCATAAGTTCAACAGATATTACTGAGCATTTCCTATGCATTAGAGTTAGGGTCTACAGGAACGAGGCCACTGAGTAGGACTCAGCCAGCTAGCTGAAGTTCAGAGTTTGCAGAGACAGAGGAATGGTGAAAGCCAGATACTCAAGACAGTTGTGCAGATGATGAGAAGCATAGATAGGGGCATCTTTCCTGAGTGGTACAGACAGCTGTACTGGCCAGGGGCTAACATTGCTGCCTGTGACATGATGGAAACAGAACAAACTCCTTGCTGCTTAATGACTTGTGTTTCAAGAGCAGAGAGCCCCGCTTTAGTGGATGAACTCCCCTTCCAATTCCTTCTCCTTTGAGAAGCACCTTTCACTTTTCTACAGTCATTTATCTCTTTTATCCACTTCTTGAATGAACCCCCGATCACATTGTTTTATTTCCAATAACTGTTGTAAGACAGGCATATTGAAGAGCTAAAAAACATAAGGCAATCTGAGCCTTCTGGAACAGTTCCTTATTCTTTCTGCCAAGAATATCCTTTGTCCACAGCAGGAAGTTCAATTAGCAAATCCATGAATCAGGATTTTAATTATATATTTATCTGGAAGGAAAATGCTAGTTTCACTTCTATGCAACACCTTACTTGTGGGAATCACAGTGTGGAATTGACTGAACCTGGGTCCCTGTGGTGAAATGTGAGATGGTAAAATCCAAACATGTTGGTGGAAATTTGTTCACATTTGTTCACGGGTGTTTCTGTATTCAGCAAGCAGCAAGAATTCTTGAAAATTGGTTGCATGAAAAAAAAATAGAATTGACTGTGAAATGTTAGGCAGTATCCTAATTTAGAAATTTGCTAATTGTTAGTCGCTGCTGTGTCTATAGACTATGTTCGGTTTTAAGTCATGACTAAGCATCTGAAGAGTATGTTTTACTTGAACACATTCTGTACTGTTGTCTTGCTTCCCCAGCTAGATGATGTTCTTTATGGCTGAGTTTGCTCCTTTCCCACCTCCCCCTCCTCTCTGCTCCTTCTTCTTTCCTCTGCAGCTCTTGAACCTAGAGTCCCCAAAGTTCTTATTGTCTTCCATTAATATCTTTTAGAGAAAAATTGCTTTCAAAGTCTTTATGGTTAGATATACCCTAATCTGAGAGGGAGTGATGGTAAAAGAACTGTGTATTGGGGTGACCAAGTCCACCCTCTCTGCAGACTGTAGTGCACACTGTCCTGGGTGAGAAAAGAGAAACATCACTTGTTAGATACAGTCTCAGGAAATTTTGTTGACCACGTGAGCTCAATGAGCTCTCAAAGACTGGAGGTGGTTCAGGGAGAGAGAGAGACTTTGAGAAAAATCTAAGACTTAAAATAATTTCCCCAATCCTCTACAAGAGCCAACAGGTCCACCCTTCTCATGAAATTACTGGAACATCATCATTAAACATAGCTTTGTGGCTGTCATATGTATAGGGCAGCCATGACCCTTGGTGTTTTGAGGTCTAATCTAGTTTTTAAAGTGCCCCCAAATTGACCAGACTCCTTGGTTCCCCATAATCTAAAAATTATTAAATTATTGATTTTGTATACTGGATGTGGGAAACTGACATTCTTTTCCTTCACCCTTATCCCTGTTTACAGAGGGATTTAACTGGCCTCAAGGTTTGCAGGCATGCTTGTTTGACAGCAAAAAAAAAGGAGCAAAGAAGAGCCATTAGACATCATTCCAAGCCACCCTGCCTTATGTTGATCCCTAGCAGTGAATGGGGAGGGGACCAAAGAGTGACAGTTTTCTGCTCTTTTTGTGTTCACTTCTAATTTTATCTTAATATGACCTATAAAATTGCTCATCCGCACTGGTTAAGTATTCCTATGATAGAAAAGAATTTGTGGGCTGGTGAGGAATTAGAACTATCTCTTTAAAAAGTGTGAGTCTGAGATGTTCAAACAGAAAGTAAAAAAGATGTAGGGATCATAAAGGAATTCTCCAGGCGAAACTGGGCTAAGATTTAATTAAGAAAGACATTGTGAACTTTTAGGATATTTCTACTAAAAACTGTTTAACTTAGGCTGTAGTAATAAATACTAAGAAAGATAAAAGATACTTTGGGCTTGATTCATAGATATCTTCAAATTTTTGCCTTTTCTGTCTCTAAAAATGTTTGAAAAACAGTATTCCCTTCCACATTTTTAAGTTAACTTCTAAATTTGTTAACATAAGTTTAAGTAAATGCAAAGATGTAACTTACCACATGTAGTTATGAATATTTGAAAATAAAACTGTTAACATTCTTCTGATTTTATTCTTATTGCATTCCTCTTGGAGTCTAAAGACCATAGCAGTTTACACTGAAGTTGGATTTATCTTATAAATGAGTTTCAAAGTGTTATTTTTTTTCTATACAGAGTTATTATTACCAGTTGGGGTAATTACTAAATATAAAAAATTAATTGGAACTGTATCACATGATGAGGCAAAAGTTTATAAAACTAGTTCTTATATTTGTGGATGAATTTTGCTAGAATGAAACAGTTAACATCAATATAAAATCCATTTTTCATTTTTTATATTAGTAAACCTTTGAAACCTCATTCATAAGTGAGTAGATGGAAAGTTGGTTATTTCAGTGTCAATTTTTATACTCCTTTCAAGTTGAATGCCAAAAACAGTCAACTAGTGATTTTTTATTAGAATAGGGGAAACAGTATTTAAGCAGTGAATCATTTGTTTGACTCAGTTTTTATTTAACTGGATTAAGAGCAGTAAATTGGAAACCATCTGACTTGTAAAAGGATACACAGCCCCATTAGAGAGTCACTCACTTTCTCAGCAGCATTTTGAATCATCTCTTTGTTGCAGGAGGTTTCTACATTGCAGGTGAATGCACCGATGTAAGACTTAGCGCGGGCAGGGGCTGCCTCTCTTTCACAGAAGAGGAAAATGTCTCTCGCGAAAGGGGAAGAGGGAACAGAAAATCAGCATGGTGTCTGAGTGAATTTGTTCTCAGGAAGATCACTTTAAGAAAACAGAACTATGGGATTTGGAGATCTTGAAACTGATTCTTTCTTGGACTGCCCAAGAGCCTAAGGGAAAGCTTTTGCACACACACACTGCAGTTAGAAGACCGCTCGTTTAGGAAAGATGCATAAAAATGCTTATGTTATTGGAAATGGGGCCCTTTGAATAAAACCTCAAGAATCTGAAATTATTTAACTTGTGAGAAAAGCAAGAGATGGGAAAGGAATGTACAAAGATATAGCTTGGTAGGTGGAGAGCAGTAACTCCATATTAAAAATACAGTAAGAATCAATATAATGAGTTTAGACCAGAGTCCTAAAGGGTCCCACCATTGGGATGTATCATCAGTCCTTTTTTTTGAGGGATTTAAAAAGAAGTTGTAATCTGGTTTGAAAATAAAATTTTCAAGTTTCAGGAGAATACTAGTAACATACTTCTTTGCTTTATCAAGGGTAGGTTAGGATTTAAGGAACAAATAGAATGAAAATTATTTTCAATAAATTTTACTTGATCTGAATACATGGGAGAGAAGTTTCTAATTGATTGTAGAAGTATGATAGGCCCTGTTTTCAAATAAAGTTCTGCTGTGGTCACTTCCTGGCTAGGAGATGATTTAATGGTCTTCAGGTCTCAGTTTGCTGGTCTGTAAAACAACACCTACTTTGTAGGAGAGTAAGGGTTGAATTAGATAATATGAAATGATTAAATGGAAGCTGTATTGGCATGCTGTTGGCACATACTAACTGCTCATTAGGTAGTAACTATTAGTCAAAAACTGTGGGGAATTTTAGTAAAATAGGTTCACTCTTTAGAGCTTATATGAAAAAGCCTCTGACTTTTGACAGGCTCTAAATATTCCAGTTTTTATTCAGCTGTCAATTATTCAGCAACTTCTTTGTGTATAGGAGTGGATGTCAGGGTCCTTGATATGAGAAACACCATTGACATGCATAATAACAATTCAGCAAATCTTCCATCCCTTACGTGTGGCAAAGGGGATAGCAGAGTGGAGAGAATAGTGGGTTGGTGGTTGAGAATCTCTGGTTTTCTCCCTTGGGACTGCCACTAACCAGCAGTAAGTCATGAACAGATTATAGGACTTCAGTGTCAAATGCTAAGAAATAAGGCGGTTGGTCAAAACCACCTGCGTGCAAGAGACATGTAGTTGGTGAAAATGGGTGAGGTTGCAGGAGTACAATATGACAGGTGCAAAATTGCCTGGATTATGGTCAAGGATGACACCTGCCTGATCACACAGCCTTTAAAAAGCCTGTGCTGCTCAGTGAGCTGCCAAATCAAAGTCCCCGTGGGAGATGCATACTGAGCAGGACTTCCAATGTGTGCTCGCACGTGGTGAAGGACTTAAAGCTCCTTTTCAGCTCTATAAATCTTGTTCTTTGAATACATTTCATCCCTTAAAAAATCAATTGAATTTGATGCCCTCTTGATTTTCTGTTATTAGTACTTGAAAGGAGATCCTTTCATATAATAAACCAAATAATGCAAAAAAAAGAAAAAATGCAAATATAAGAACATAAAAGATGTGTCAGACAAAGAATTAAAATTATGTTGTCAGCTTTCTTTTTGCCTTTTAAAAAGTGATGAAACTTTTCTAAAAGATGAAAATGGTTGGTGAGATGAAGTCAACATTTAACAAAATGAATATGGGCAGAAATCACTGTGGTTCTGTCAGATTCTGATGAAAATTCATCCAGGAATTGAGGTGACTTTTCAGCCTGCAAATTTACATTTGTCAAAGAAGCCCTCTATACGGATTCCAGAAGGGCTCTGATCCTATCTGCTTCCCTTGCCTTTTTATAGTATAAGCTTTCAAAATAAAGTAGGAACTGATAATTAGCACAGACACCAATCTTCACCTTCTAACTGCAGAAGAATCAACTCGAGTTTGTGAAGTCTGCAGAGCAAAGGTAATTGCCCATTTTTCTTAAGTTCAAAAAAGTAAAAAAGTGACTTAAGGTTAACTTTCTGTTTCCTGGAAATCTCACAGTGGGAGTCTTGAGGCAGCCACATTCTCTTTGAACTGAGAGTTGGAGAGGACTGATGGTCTAATCATTTTCAGGGTGTTCTAGCTGGTAATTGAGAACACGGCAAAAGCATCATAGCTCATCTAAATACCACTTTAGAAATTTCCAGTTTCCCTCACGAGGGCAAGAGAGGCAAAGATGTGCTCATTATCCCTGCACATGGGCTTCTGACAATTAGCCAGATTGCACAAGTATCACCAGAAGTCAGGACAAGCCTTTCTGCAGGGCAAGTCAGGGGTTCTGCATGCCTAATTAGTTAGGATTACATTATTCAGCATCAAATGGGAAACCAGTCAGGACTTCCAATTATAATTCAAAAATGTTTCTGTTTTACATCGCAACAAAAATAACACTGTGGAGTGAAAGAATCAGATAAGGCACAGTTACAGGAAATGCTGGGGAACAATTACCAAGAAGTGAAATTAGAAAGCTTTAAATGGATGGGTGAAACCTGACTGGAATAAACATAGCCTTCCCCTCAATAAATTGCTGAGAAAATGTTCCTCATGGAGACGAGATATCTTGAACCTTGTAGGTCATGAACATTCCAGGAATGGTCCAGTTTCTATGAGATTGGCTTAATCATGAATGGGGTGGGGATGGACATTAAATTCTCACTTGATATTACCATCTGAATCTCCAATGAGACTTAGTCAAGTAATGCAGGTAGGAAAGGTGTTCCTGGCCAAGCATATTGTGTTTTGATGGTGGCAGTGATGAGTTTATTAAACTAGGGAGATTTAAGTTTAAGTCAAATAACAATAATGCTGATAATGAAATTCTATCCTTTAACTGGTGAAAACATGAATGACTCTCTTCACATTGGCTCAGGTTATTCGTTAAGGACAGACATACTTAACAATGAACATAAAATCCCTCCTTTCTAGGTGACAGGAAGGAGGAGGTAAGGAATTCATGAGAACTCAGTTTGAGAACTGGCATCTGCAAAAGTCAGACTCTGATCTTCAGAGTCAATTTGATTGTTTCCTCTCCAGATAGAGAACCTAGGTGAGAGAGAAATGATATTGGGACTTAGAAGATACTTAAGAATGTTGTCTATATAACCACAATATCTAAAATTGCATAGTGAAGGCTTCTATTTACATAATTATATTTGAATATATTTATCATAGTTCATAAAGTAGTGCTATCCTCAGTGGACTGTACAGCCAAAACAATGAACTGGTTGGCATCCTTCTCATACAGGATCAGAGATAGCACTTATATGAGCCTGGTTTGTGTAAGAACATTTTTACTGACTTGTTTAATCTTTTTGGTATCATTAAAGGGTAATAGTATATTGGCTTCATATTTCTGCTATAACAGATTACTATAAAGTTTGTGGCTGCAACCAACACACATTTACTATCTTATAGTTCTGGAAGTCAGAAGCCCAAAATGAATCTCCCCAGGTTAAAAATCAAGGTGTTCCCTGGGCTGCGCTCTCCTGGAGGCTCTCGGAGGGGAATCCCAATCGTTGCCTTTTCCACCTTTGAGAGGTTGCCTGCATTTCTTGTCTCGTGGTTCCCTTCTCTCTTCAAAGCCAGTAGTCAGGAGAGCCTGTTTTTCATGCTGTATTGCTGAGAGAATGACTACCTCTTTTTCCTAAATTTAAGGACTTTGGTGATTAGTGAGGGCCCACTTGGATAATCCAGGATAATCTCCTTATTCTAAAGTCAGCTCCTTAGCAAACTTAATTTTCCCTTGTGATATAAAGAAACATATTTACAGGTTCCAGAGTTTAGAATGTGAACTTATTTGGGAGGCTTACCAGAATAAGTATTATTATTATTTATTTATTTTACAGGGGATAAAACAGAGATTTAAGTAATTTATACAATGTCACATAGCAAGGAAGTAGCAGGGGTAGGATTTGAATCTAAAACTAAAGTCCATTCTTTTTTCTTTTAAAGACTTTATTTATTTTTAAAGAGGAGAAGGGAGGGAGAAGGAGAGGGTGAGAAACATCATTGTGTGGTTGCCTCTTATGCTCACTACTGGGGACCTGGCCTGCGACTCAGGCAGGTGACCTGACTAAGAATCCAACTGTCAATCCTTTGGTTTGCAGGCCAGCACTCAATCCACCAAGCCACACCAGCCAGGGAATAAAGTCCATTCTTTTAATTGCTATACCACATTACCTCTCTGATATTTTAGTAGCAGAACATTGGATCATTCTAGTTCAACAGAATCAACCTAGCCCTTAGCTAGAATCTAGACATGCTTCAAGGTGGTCCTGGACCCATTGTAATCCTGCTCTAGAGGATTAACTATGATGTTGCTCTTTCTTTCGGGATGGTACTTGCTGGCTTCGGTCTTTCACAATCCTTACCTAGGTAAGACAACACAGAACAGTTTATCTCTCCCAAGATAGCTGCATCTTTCCCACCTCATTAAGGTGTAGTTTTCAAATACTTATTGAGAATTTATCAGACATTCTGGTTGGCTCTGAGCAGTCACAGATGAGTGAAATATTGTTCCTGCATTCAACGAGGTCAGAGTCATTAGCAGAGAGAGACAAAGGAGCAGTTACAGGAAAATTCTGTAAGTGCTATGATATGATTGTATAGAAGATCAGGTTCTATTAATTCTGCTTTCAAAGTACAGTCATGCACTCCAACATGACATTTCAGTCAATGACAAACCGCATATATGACAATGGTCCCATAAGTTCATAATGGAGCTTAGAAATTCCTATCACCTGGTGACATTGTAGCCATTGTAATGTTGTCATGTCATATGTTACTCTTGTGTTTGTAGTGGTGCTGGTGTAAGCAAACCTATTATGCTGCCAGTTGTCAAAAGTACAGCATATACAATTATGTACAGTACGTAATACTTGATAACAATAATAGATGACTATGTTATGGCTTTATGTAGTTATTATACTACATTATTCTTTTTATCATTATTTTAGAGTAGACTCTTTCTAATTAAATTAAAAAAAGTTTTTCTGAAACCACATGCCATGTCACACCAGCAGCAGTTGTGTGACATGGCACATAATTCCACACTTATGTATTCTTCCAAATACATTTTTATTGTTCAAAGTATATTTTATTGACTATGCTATTACAGTTGTCCCGATTTTTTCTCCCCTCTATACTCCTCTGCCCTGCAGTCCACCCACCCTCCAGCATTCCTTCCAACCTTGTCTTGTCCATGGGTTGTACATGTAAGTTCTTTGGCTTCTCC
>PVIA01015224.1:0-23587 GCA_004024845.1 Tonatia bakeri
CCCTTTGCAACAGCATCGATGGAACTGGACAGCATTATGCTAAGTGAAATAAACTAGGCAGTGAAGGACAAATACCATATGATCTCACCTTTATCTGGAACATAATCAACAAAAGAAAAAAGCAAACAAAATATAACCAGAGACATGGAAATTAAGAACAATCTAACAATAGCCAGAGGGGAGGGTGGAGGGGTCAGTGAGAGAAGTGTTTTCAGGAACTGCTATAAGGAACACATGGACAAAACTGAGGGGGAGGGTGGAAGCAAGGGAGAGAGGTGGGTTAGGAGTGGGTGGGGGAAGGAGTGGGGAGAAAATACACACAACTGCAATTTAACAACAATAAAATAATTTAAATTTAAAAAATATTTGTGTTATTTAAGAGGAAAAGAGAAAGAAAAAAGTTATAAAAAACATTTGAAGACATAAGGGCTGAAAATGTTCTACATTTGACATACACAAAATACATAAAAGGAAATATAGCACTGGTGGTGTGACTCAGTGGATTGAGTGCCTGTCAATTGAAGGGTCAATGGTTCAATTCCCAGTCTAAGGAGCATGCCTGAGTTGCAGGCCAGGTCCCCAGAAAGGGGTGCACAAGAGGCAACCACCCATTGATGTTTCTCTCTCTTTCTCCCTCCCTTCCCCTTTGTCTAAAATAAATAAGTAAAAATCTTTTTTAAAACAAAAAGGAAATATAAAATATAAATAAAGAGAAGTAAGTGAAAAACAAAATGTTAAAACTAAATCTAAATATATTAGTAATCATATTAAATGAGAATGGCCTAAATGCATCAATTAAAAGACAAAGATTGGAACATTGTATTTTTAAAAAACTCTCTACAAGAAACATTTCAAATATAGTGATATAGTTTGGTTAAACTAAAGAGATAAAGTTAAACTATGCACTGTATCAAACACTAGTTAAATAAAATTGATTGGCAATTTTATATTAAAGTATTCTTTACAGCAAAGAAATTGCCAAGGAGACAGAAGACTATCACATAATGATAAAAAAGCTCAGTTCCAAGTATACATAAGAATCATAAAGGTCTAAGTACTTGTCTACAAGCTTCAGAATAATTCAGAAAAAAAATGACATAATTGAAAAACAGACAAATTCATAATTACTGTTGGAGCCTTTACTACTCTTTTTAAAAAAAAAAATTAGAGAAAGGGGAAGGGAAGGAAAAAGAGAAGGAGAGAAACATCAGTGTGTGGTTGCTTCTCATGTGTCCCTTACTGGGGACCTGGTTGGCAACCCAGGCATGTGCCCTGACTAGGAAGTGAACCAGCGACCCTTTGATTCACAAGCTGGCACTCAATTCACTGATCTACACCAGCCAGGGTGAGACTTTACTACTCTTGATAATAGAAGTTTAAAGGGAAATTGAAAAATATTTTGTAGTGAACAAATGTCAAAATACAAGATGTCAATATTTATGGGATATAGTTAAAACAGTGCCTAGAGAAAATCTATAGCAGCAAATGTTGATATTTCAAAAAAGTCTTAAACCAATTATTTAAGTTTACACATTAGGAAAGTAGAAAAAGGTGAGCAAGAGATACCTAAAACAAGCAAAATTAAGAACATAGAAAAGTTATAAACAGAAATCAGTGAAATAGAAAACAAAAAGAAGAAAATAAGTAAAAATTCATAAAGTCAAAAGCTGGTTCTCTGAAAATATCCAAAGAATTGACAGATCAGTAATAAAAATAATAAATGAAAATGTGAGAAACACAAATTACTAATACCAGGAATGGAAGAAAAATGTATCAACATAGACCCCACATTACAAGGGTGATAAAAGGATGCTTCAAACAACTCTATGTACATAAATTCTATCTTAGACCAAATGGATCAATTCCTTGCAAAACCAAAAACTACCAAAAGCAGCCCAAGATTAAATAGATAACATGAATAGATCTATACTTTATATTTTTATCCATATGCAAATAATAATCTTAGATATATAATTTATACCCAATATAAAAACTAAGTCAAAATGGATTATAGGTCTGAATGTAAAACATAAAGCTATAGAGCTTTTAGAATAAAACAGACAGAAAAATTTGGGGGACCTGGAGTTCTTAGACATGACACCAAAAGCATGTTCCATATAAGAAAATAAAAATGATAAGTTGAACTTTATTAAAATCAGAAATTTTTGGCCCTTTGAAAGACACTGCTGAGAGAAGGAAAAGCAAGTTATGTGATGGGAGAAAATATCTGCAAATGAAATATTTGGCAAATAAACCTTTTATTCAATATATGATTAAAAACTCAAAACTTAACAGTAAGAAAAAAATCCAATTAAAAATGGGTAAAAAACCTTCAACTGACATTTCACCAAAGATGGCAATAAAAAGTCCATGAAAAGAAGTTGAACATCATTAGCAATTAGGAGAATTCAAATTAGAACTAAATGGGATGTCACTATATACCTCCAAAGGTATAAAATTTAAAAGACTAAGTGTTGGATGGTGGGCACACAAAACTGAATAGGGTTATTTGACTACTAAAGTGTCTAAAGGAAATGTAGTTTTACTTTGATCTCTACAGACACTCAGCAGGGAAATTAAATGAGTCATTGCATCTTCCCTCTTTGGACCCAGCTGATTCAGAACTGATGCTTATGAAAGATGAGTAGGAATTTAGGAACTACTCATTTTTTTTAAAAAAGAGTAATCTACCAAAATACTTAAAGTGTGAAAATTTACCACATTTTGTATTTCAATCAAAGCATGAGTGCCTGAATTCAGGCTGGTATGTTATAATTAGATTGTAGTTGTCACCTTCATGTATAAAGCCAATGTGTATAAATTATCTTCATGGGTATAAATGTAATGGTCTAATTTCAAAACAATGTGCTTGGAGAGAGGCGCTAGAGAATGACAGGCCCTCAGAGAGAATTGTCCCAGGGATCATCATCAAGGCACCAAACCATTACAGAAAGACTATCTAAGCCTTTCCAGATTTTACTCATGCCCAAGTCTGAAGACAAACAAAAGAATGTAAAACAAAAGAAGCAAATACAATAGCTTGGTGTATGGCTTAGGAAAAAGGAAATCGAGATATAAAATAGATTTATTTCATGAAAATATTTAATCTACTCTAAAAAAGGCAAAATATCCTGGCAGAAACTGACACAAATTAGCTAACATAAAAGCTGCAAACATTCAACTACAATGTGGCTAAAGACAATACAATATAGAGAACAGATCACAGACACAAAGTTCATTGTAACTGACTTTTATCCTGGTTGACACACTTATGTGCTGTGCAACCTGGGCAAATTATTTAATCACTAAGGATCAGTTTTGTCATCTGTGAAATGGCATTTAAAAGCACCTACTTAATTTGGTCATTTGGCATTAAGTGAAAAAATGTGTGCAAAACATTTAACTTAAAATAGCTCCTAGCACAAGGCAATAAGTAAAAAAAAAAAAGCTATTATTATTTTATTTTCATCCTTATAAAAAAGACATGTTAGTAACCTTCCAAAATCCAAGCATTAGGAAAAGTACACACTTTTACCAATCTCAAACCTCTAAAAGAGCACATAAAAATCATGCATTATTCAATCATCCAGGTTGGCTATCAAAGGGAAGGATCTACTTTTATTACATTTTATGACATTGTCCATAAAATTCTGCCAAGGTATAAGGGAAT
This sequence comes from Tonatia bakeri, assembly GCA_004024845.1. Lineage (NCBI taxonomy): Eukaryota > Metazoa > Chordata > Mammalia > Chiroptera > Phyllostomidae > Tonatia > Tonatia bakeri. The sequence continues at coordinate 3,671 of PVIA01015224.1, forward strand.
TTGGATTCTTGGCCTGGTTTTATCACCAGTAGTCTGGATGATCTTAAAGTAGTCACATCCTCTTTCTGTACTTCAGTCCATGCCTGTGAATGGTTCAGTTGACACCAGTCCTCTTTCGTGTCTTTTCCAGCACTCACAATTTATGAGATGTGTCTTGATGTGCTATGAGATTTGTGTGGCTATGATACTACCTACTAACATGTCTGTCATCATTATAGTCCAACCACACACATCACCTCAAAAGAGTGGACTTTGCAGTTCAGGCACATTCTGGCTTTGTCCTTAGTAAAAAACATGGGAAACCTGGCAATTTGTGTCCCTAGATTAATGACATCCCAGGGGCTACTGGCAAGAGCCGTCCAGGTGCTCTGCTGGTTGGTCTTTTGTGCTGGTAATGCTTTTAATATGACAATGTCTTTACTTTTGTTTCTGGCAAGAATTAATAAATTACTTATGATATTTAATATGAAACAGATGTTCCCAATGAGAAAGGAGCCTGACTTCCCATTAATTCTGGATGGATTTTTCTTGCCATCCAGAATTGAAGCAGACAGAGTAAGTGACCCATACAATATTTTGCAAGACCAAAGTTGTCTGCAGACAGTAGAGCTGGGAACAATTGTTCTGTATAATTCAAAATGGATGGAACAATGATATGATGTTTAAAATTAGAAGAAGAATTTGGTTTGTATAGTTAAAAGCTAATAAGTCCTATGGCCCTGAAACTGTTCCAGATGCTAGGAAGTGGCTTCCCATAACAGAGATAGTGTAGCTAATGAGCCAGTCAATAGTTAATAAAAAGCTGCTATGAACAAGACCTTATCTTAGGATTGTAGATGATTCAAGGTGAAAAGAATAATATTTATTAAGCAACAATACTATATCATAAACATATTGAAAACAATAAATCTTTACTCACATATATTAAATAATTTGTCAAATACCACATAGCTAGTTCAGGTTGATTCTAGTGTTTGAATTCTAACAGTTCAATATCAATAGTCTGTGTGTGTATGTGTGTGTGTTTTCATTTTGTCTTGTTGGTTTTGCTTTTTTCTAAAAAACGTAACCTTCTGTGATGTTGTCTCTAGTTACACAAATGAATCGAGGTGAAAATTTATAACTGCGTCTATAACTGATCCAATAGCATGTGATCTATGGAAGTCACTGAGGTAGATTAAATTCTTAATTTTAAACAGTGACCCTCCCTCCACAATAGGAATATACTTTCTGCTCCCATTGATATTTAGACACATGGCATGTTTTGGCCTCCATGTGGGTACAGTATATTGTGCTGAATCTTGACTTTGGGTCTAGTCATGTGACTTTGCTTGGCTAATGGAATTTTAGCAGACATTTTACCAGCAGAGAACCGAAATGTGCTTGTCGGGTTGGGCTTCTCCTCTTTTGCCTCTTCTGTTGCCACCAGAAGAGCCTCCCCTGGTATTTGTGTCTTTTAAGCCTAAACCCCAGAATGGACACACATGAAGCAGACCTGAACCTAGGCTGTAGCAAGAAGACAAGCCCAGCTGGACCTATAGCTTGAAACAGAGATGTCCAGCCTCACTTGATTGCTATAGAAAGCCTTAAATTTAAAGGAGGGTTATTTTATAGTGGTAGCCTTTATACTCAGCATGAGGGGAAACTTTGAAATAATGGGGAAAGACTTGTTCTCTGTTCCAGTTATAAAATCAACACAGGTTGAATTAGAGAAGAAATTTTCAAAGGTACCTTACTACAAAGAATGACTTTAAGATCAGATGAGTACTTGACAAAAAAGTCATTCTTTAAGGAAGTAAGAAAGGGATAGGTTAAGCATGAAAGCCATAAGAAAATATTCAGGGAAGTATGAGTTGGCAAAGTTCACCCCAGCATAGTCACGGGGAGAGAGATCCAACCCACAGATTCCATAGGAACTACATCTATGTTGGGATAAATGTGAAAAGACAACACAGTTTAGAATTATTCTACAGTAGAAATATAATACTAACAGCCCTTGTCCAATTCAGGGTTTGCCAAGCATCTATTATCATCTTGATTGTGATGATGTGGCTTCCCCTGAGTATCAGTGAACAGGGAGAAAATAAACTAGTTATATCAACTTGAGTACTTAGGCCCAAGGGAGAGTTATGTTGTCAGTGTATATTTATGCATTGGCTTTTGGAGATATAATGCATCTGTAAATTAGATTAGTGAGAGTCTGACTTTGAAAAACATATCTACTCTCTCTATACGCTAGAAAAGTCAAGATTCAGAGACAGAAAATTAGTGAACAGACTAAGGTAAAAAAATCTCCTGAAGACCTATTATAACCAACAATCTCATCTAGCCTCATCAGTGGGGCCCTCTTCTATTTAAAATGCTATTACAAGTAGTAAGAATACATTTCTATTTAAATTTATTCTAATTTTGAAAATTTATGATTCTTTAATATAATTTTTACAAAATAATTGTGTAGTTGATAAGGGACAAACAAATTTAGAAAATTGAGGATTGTGATGTCTTGAGGAATCAGGGGAAGGTTATTTTACAGGAAATGGACCATTTTAACCTGGCAGGTGGGTTAAACACGTACTGACAAGATAATGGGTTTAACATCATGGAGAGAAGTATGAACATGAAATCTGGTTTATTGGTAAATACTTAATGGCACATAAATCCTAATAATTGAAAATGGTGGGAAGTATCTAGGGGGAGACAGGAAATCATGTAGGAATTGACAGTAAGATATACAAGCTATGAGATCAATGAAATGTAAATAAACCTTTCCAGAGCACAACAACACAAATGAAAACATTTTCCAGGGTGAAACAACTGTGACTATTCTAAGGGTATATAGATATGATTAATAACAAGTAAATGCTTACAAAATATTTCTTAGAAGTATGATTTTCAAATATGCACCCCTTTGTGAGGAGAGAAGGGTCATAGGGTCCAGCTAGATTTGTGAATAAATGGACAAATATATGCATAACTTTTGGGACTTAATCCCTGCCATTAACCAAAGAGGACCTTTACAGTTATGTGGCACCATTAATACTACAACTCTTTCCTGAGAACCTATGCAGTAATTTTATAGCTATTCCTTCATTTTACCCTCATAAAAATAGACACACATATACTTAACTTCATCTTAATATGAAAGAAGTTATTATTCAAGCTCCCTAAGCCAACTAGTAAGTGGTGAGATAATTAGTAAGTGTTGTGCTGGGGCAAGCTTATGAGCGTCAATTGTATGCATCTTTTCCCATCTCTACATTCAGCCATGCCACATTCATGGCCTCTATGGGAATATTAATTTGTGGAAATGGGCAAACAAATACTACAAATCAGGGATTCTCACCCTCATGCTCCTACCCTACCCTGGGAGCAGGTTGTTGTACACTTTACCACCACATCACTGACTAGAACACTGGTACTGTAGTCAGAGGTTCTATACCCTGTCTATGCAAGAGCATCAATTCGCCAAAACTTATCCTGGCATTATGCTTATCCTCTTCTGACCTTTTGCCATTAGTGCACAAATCACTTCTAAGCTCATCTATAACTTTTTACAGAAATCTCATGTTGACACTTTTCTGCCAATAAGTGAGGACAACATTTTGAGGCTGGCAATAAAATGTTTGAACTTCAATAATTTAATGAAGGTCAAATACTTTGTGAAAACATAATTTTAACTTTTTGATTGACCTACTCAAATCTTGTAATTGATAACCAAATATTCCCACCAGGTAACAGATAAACATATCATTCTTGGATGCTGAGTAACTATAATCTTATTCACTTATTCTTGTAGGAGTAAAGTTGTACTTAATCCTGTATCACTGTAGTTTTAATATTAATATCAGTTTATTATAAAACAATGTTTCTCAAATATCTTGAAGTATTTTATTTTTGTTTATATTATTTTTAAAAATTCAGCATAAATGTAATTTTTCTAAGTTCTTACTTCAAATGTCACATGGTTTAGTGATAGCATAAAGGAGAACCAGTAAATTTAGGTTATTATGTTCCTCTGATTCCCAATGACCTACTCTTTAATTGACTAAGTGTCTGTCTTCTACAAAGACCGTATGTAGCCAAGAAGAGTCAACAAAAATACCAGTAGTATAAAAAAAAAGGAAGCCAGTAAGAAAAGCAGATTGCAGTAGGGATGCAAAGATCTGGAAGTCACAATAATTACATTTTCACTTTAACTTAGTTGGTGCTAAAGAAAACAGTTTTGCCTGGCCTGGCTGCAAAGCTCACTATGCTTTACACTGTAGTTGGAAGATAGTGCATTTCCTTTTTAAGCATTGATTCAAGGATTATGTTATTATGACAAAATTCAATTAGCTCTCAAAGAGGTTTATGAGAAAGGTCTCATCATTTCTGTATCCCTAAAGATAATAAGCCAAGTCTATACAAAAGGGAAATGGTATATCTACATGCAATTGTTCAGTGAATATTCTCTCGAGGCCTGAAATGATGCAGTATTTATCTCACTGTAGCATTCTCACCTATTTCTTGCCCATAGATGTAACCTCTAGAGGACTCCAGCGACCTGTGAGCATGCACTCCAGTCTAGAGTGCCCTATTTTAAGTTATGAAAGCTGTATCAGGCAAAAAAGGATAAATCCAGGAGATACTCTGCCATATGGAGGGCTAACCACAGATTCAGGCCTTGTAAGGACCAAGGGAGTTTTAAATAAGCTTCAGGTGACATGGAATTGAAACTAGTTTTGAGTAGCAGCAGTTTAGACGATGCTTCATTGGTATTGATTGTATTTCTTCATGGCATGAGAGAAGAGAGCAGTGACTTAGATTATTTAATCTTTAAAATGTCCTTAATTCTATGGGTAGGTTTCCATTTGGGTAATCAAGAGCCCTAGTACAACTATATCCTTTCCCAAAGGGGAAGGAATAAAGAGAAAAAAATAAGAAAGAGGAAAAAGGGGATGGGGAGAAAGGAAGGAAGGGATAAGGAAAAAAGGAAAAGTGTGTTAGACTTTTTCATGTGCCTGATATCTAACCCACACTTATCCTAACAAGAGAGGAGCCAGCTCCAATAAAAGGGTTTTCTTCAATTTATAAGACCTGGACTGAGTACCTAAACCTTAACTATAATTTTATGGCCAACTACTGGCATCACCAACAAGTAATGTATAAGCATTATTGGATTGTTTTGGGGGTAAGATATAAGGGGAAGGGAGGGATGGGCCCCAGCAGAACCCTGTAAATTCTGGGCATAGGTGACCTCAATAGGTAAAATATAATCTGATTATGGCACAAAGTGAACATTAGAGACTATTCTTCATTCTCCTCTTCAACTAAGAAGAAATAAGGTAAAGCATTTTCAAACTTTGACACTAATTTAGAGTCCCAACATGGGCATTAAAAAAAAGAAATTTAATTGAACTCCAACAAAAAATGTATCTCCTGGACCATGAATAAAAACAAGAAAGATGGGAAAAACTGTTTTGTTTTGTTTTTTAGTGTAATAGCTTTACTAACTTTTACTGTGCTAAGTGATCTGTTTTCATACGAAGTAGCTTGCTCTTTTAGCTTAAGTTCACTTAAAAAACCAAGCAAATAAAATGTTCAACGTTTATTCTGCACATCCGGGATTCATGACTTGGAACTCCAAATCAGAACAAGGAATTTGGAACACAAAATATAAAATGTGCAGCATGGAACCCAGCAGCAAAAATGAACAGAAAGCAAGTACAGTTGGCACTTTAGAATTACAAGTGGTGCAACATTGCAACAGAAATATAGTGTTTTTTAATGTGTGTGACTCAATATGGAATATTTTTGTTCATGATGTACAAGTACTGCCATTGACAACTGGCCAGGTGCTGTATGTGTACTGAATTAACACAGGCTGGGGACAGATTTTCCTAAGCAATATACAGACACACCTAGCATAGCCAGGAAAGGCAAGATACTATTATTTGGACTCAGATTTGTATAAAAGTATTCACACAGAGACACATATACTCAATTCATCAAGACAGAGCTATGTCTGTGTGTGTATTTATTGGCATTTCTTCCTGGAAACAAGGCTTAACTGAGAACTTATTTTTAGATCTATAAAGAATAAGTTAATTGAATAAAGAAACACAATCATTTTATCTTCTGCCATCTTTTCTCTTTCTCCTCACCTTAGTCCCAGATTCCTGTAAATCAGGAAACTATATGAATATTAGCATTATAGAGAAAACACATGAAAACATTTTCTCAATGGTTGTTTTAAAGATAATTTACTTAACTACAACGGAAACTCAGATTATCCTATCCTTGTGTTTCTGCAATTTTGAGACTTCATAGATGTCAATTGTAAGCACAGAAAGAATCAGCCTAGTGAAATAAAAAAACATTTAGGCTATTTTGTTTAGTAACCAAAATAAATGTTTTGCAGTTTGTCCAATATTTCTAAATTTTAATTAATCTGTTGTCCTTAATTCATTGTATGGACATTGTACTCTAGAATTTGCCTGAACACCATTGTCATTCTGCTCAGCCAGAATCAATTTCCTGTCTGGGACACTTCTATATACAAACTCATAGAAGTTGGATTGCATTGTATTGGCATGTCAGCATTAATACTATATAGTTCTATTTTGACTATCACATACTTTTGTGGATATATTTGACTTGTATGCATGAGTGTATATATGTATATAAAGAAATATATTCATACATATGCAGAAAATAGTGCTGATTTAATATCTTATTTAACTAAACAAAATACTCAGAATCTTGTCAAATCTCCTTATTATATAGATAACAAAATTAGGCCCCACGTATAAATGGAGACTAAGATAAATTTGCACAATCTGTTATGCAGTTTTATAATGTATGCATGTATCTATCAATAACCTATCAATCATCTATCATTTATCTCCTGTTTGATATAGAAATCTATCTCTTTTTATATATGTGTATGTATATGCATACACAAAGAATATTAATATAAAATTAAAATAATTCCACTATGCAGAGAAAACTAATACTAGTAAAGTACTGGTAAAATTTCATGTATAGAAACAAATATAATGAAAAGATTGGTACCAGATTATAATAATGGTTAAATTTAATAGCACTCTGATAAATATTGATTATAAATTTTTTAAATCAGTAATAATTCGTAATCTAAATATTGTCTTTTTATTATTTTTATTTTCTTGGTCTATTATTCAGTTTACAAGATTTTTAACAAAATCCAACTTGTTTTGGCCTCTGCCATATTTTCTGTCTGGATTATAAATGCTTTTCTCATAATAATTTTCCTCCTACCATTGTTCACTTTAAAAGTCTCTTGCTCATTCTGCAATTATTCAAGCATTATCATATGGCCTTCAACATTTATATTTTAATGCTTAAATTTTAACCATTAATTCTTTAGGAATTTACTTTGGACTACGACATTAAGTGATATCTAACTTAGTATTTTTATTTTACTTTTTCTAACACCATTTGTTATCTAATACATTTTCATTACATTTTGTTGTGTCCTTCATTACATATTGAACTTTTATGTTATTAGTGAGTGGTAAATTTTGTTTCATTCATTTATTGTTTACTTCTTTCCTTTAAACATTTTGGTGATTAGGCCTGTGCAATACATTTTAAAGTCTACAAGCACAATTGTCATTTCTCTATTTTAACATTTTCATAGACATTGTTCTCATTTATTTATTCTTCCAGAGGAATTTCAGAATCACTCTGTCAATGGAAAATATGGAACTGTGACTAGGTTTGAGTTAAACCCATACATTAATTTTGAAACTATATTTTCAGAATATTTAAATTTTGTATGTGAGTACTACATATCACTCCCAGAGAGATTTTTATAACTTCATATATCTAGGCACTTCACATTTCCTGTTGAAATTATTACTTCAATTGCATTATTAGGCTTTTAATAATGATAATGAATTCCTACTTCCACCCAATGCATTTTCCACTTAGTTACAATATAGATGTGTAAAAAAGAAATGGTCTTTTTTATAGTTTTTTAAAACCAAGCTACATTCACAACAATTAAAGATTTTGCAGTAAAGCATCCTGGATATTAAAGCATGTTATTAAAAATATTATCTTTTGCTTTTCTTCTATTATCTTACATGTCTCTGTAGCCAGAATTAGGAAATATGTTAAATAATAATGGGTATAGCAGAGTCTTTATTTCAGTCTTTCTTATTTTAAAAGAAGCATTTCTAGTATTTCAATTAAAATATACTGACTGTTTAATATAAATGTTCTCTATCACATTAGGCAAATATCTTTCCAATTCTAGCTGCTGAAGATATTTTTTCCATTTTTTTGTGATAATTGAGTTTTATTAAATGTCTTTTAAGTGTATGCTATGATTATAAATGTGGCTTTCCTAATTGGACTTTGCTGAGCTGTACTAATGAAGAGATGTTCTAATATTTAGCTTCCACTAAAAAACTGTGGAAGCTTTCACTAAACGTTGGTAGAGGCAGATTTTTTTCTTATATTAGGCAAAGTTGATTTCCATTTACTAATATTTGATTGTATATAAGATTCAGGTACTCTTTCTGTTAGGGTTTGCTTTCATTTTAGCTTATAAAATGATCAGGAAAGCTTTCCAACATTTTCTATGGTCTTGAACATAAGCCTTGAAAACTTGACACACAAGTCTTTTGTACAAATAGTTTTTATAATTATATACTTTCTTGTATTTTTTTTTTAAATTTTTAGAGAGGAAAGGAAGGGAGAAAGAGAGAGAGAAACATCAATGTGCGGTTGCTGGGGGCTGTGGCCTGCAACCCAGGCATGTGCTCTGACTGGGAATCGAACCTTGCAATGCTTTGTTTTGCAGCCTGTGCTCAATCCATTGAGCTATGCCAGCCAGGGCTTAAATAATTATTTGAAAACTTTTATTTTTTCATTTTCACTATGTATTCCATATTTTCTGGTTTTCTAATTATTCATGAGACAATCCCCCCTTATGCTTTTTTAAATAAATCATCATTTCTACTAAAATTTTAATATTTGTAAGCATACTTATATAACAGGATATTCTCCTTATTTTAAAAATGATTGTGTCTTTTGCTTATTGACATATCAGTTTTATTTTTTCATATTTAACTCTATTTTTAAAAACATACACTTATTGAAAGATTGTTCTTTTTAACCCTTTGTCCCACAAATGTATTGATTTTTGCTTTTATTATTTCCTCCTAATTGGTTTAAGTTCTTGTCATTTCTCTGACTTCTAGCATTGACTGCTTAGTTTATTCATTTTCACTATTTCATGTTTAAGTAAGCATAACAAGGCCATTATGAAGCTAAACAAGGTTTTATTATTTGTATTATCTTTCTAAATATCTAAATAAACTTCATTTATTTATTGAATGATTATTCATTTAACACTTACTATATATGTCAAGCATTCTAGTCTTAAAAAAAAAGACTAGAACTAACACTCAATTTTTTTCTTAGAACAATGGATTTAATTCTTTTGTCTCCTCTTAAACTGTTTAGTTTTTTTTGTTGTTTTGACTATTTAAACTTGTGTTATTAAGTGTTAGTTGTATTGCATTATACTCAGAAAGACCTGTCTGCAAATAGCAAATATTCTAGTGTTGAAAACTTAGTTTTTCCTCTGTGGCTTTAATATATGATGAACTTTTATTAAGTATTTCACAGGGGACTAAAAAAAAAGGAAGGTTTTAGATGTTCATTCAAATATATTAGTTATATTAAATAGTCATACTTTCCTAGTTGATTTCTCAAAGGCGGAAAAATCTGTCTTTAGAACATAATTAATAATTAACAGTGTGGCCAATGTGTTCTTTTAAATACTTGCTGCTACATCTTAATATACACATGTTTATAACTATTACATAGTAGTTTAAATTATATTCAGCAAAATAAGCCCTGCTGGTGTAGCTCAGTGGATTGAACATAGGCCTGTAAAGCAAAGGGTCACTGGTTCGATTCCCAGTCAGAGCATATACCTGGGTTGCAAGCCAGATCCCCAGTGGAGGGCATATGAGAGGCAACCACACATTGATGTTTCTCTCCTTCTCTTTATCCTTCCCTTCCCTCTGTCTAAAAATAAATAAATAGAATATTTTAAAAAATTATATTCAGCAAAATAGAATAATTTTCATTCAATATTTTTGGCTAAAAGAATATTTCTTAAAATTAATATCGTCACATATTTTTGTTTCTATTTTTGAAAAATTCATGTCCAACAAATTATTTTTTACATCTGAATGAATAATACTAGATAGATGAGAGATTATAACCAGAAATAGCATAACACCTCTGAGTCAAAACAATTGTCTTCATTTTGGCTTCTGTCTGTGTTTCTGAGTTTGTCGTAATGGGTAAAACTTTTTGCTTACATCATTCTAAAAGGTAAAACTGTTTTGTTTCATTACACAAACACATAGGCAATTGATTAATTCTTTTTTCACAACCCAGTTTCTTTGACCTCTTTGATGGAGAATTATGCCCTGATTCTGACATTAAGTGATTGTATGCTCTTAGTTTTCAGTCTGGTGATAGTTCACCAGAGTGAAATATCACTTAGTTTTTAGTAATATTTCAGTTTATTTAACTTAGAAATATTTTAGTTTATTTCACTTAATTTGCAGTCTTTAGTGCTATTGTAGTTGGATATCGGCAAGAGTTGTATCAGGGACTGCTAGTCACATTGTAATTTACTCAGGATTAAGCTCAGGTCTAGGTAAAAAATTGTATAAATAATATGCAAATAAGTGTAATATATACTGGTTATATTTTGATAATGAAATTTCTCATGGCCTTGAAACTATTTTAGTTGCAATTTAAAGGGTGATAAATGATTAGAGAGTTTTACCTGTAAAATACTTCTACAGTATGTACTTTTCAATTCCAGAAAACTTATTAGAGACAATAAACATGAGGGTTTTCCACAAGTTCTTAAGAGAAGTAACTAGTACACCACTTCAAAATGTTAAAATTTATAGAGCGTAAGCCCTGGCTGGCCTAGCTCAGTGGATTGAGCATGGGCTGTGAACCAAAGCATCGCAGTTTTGATTCCCAGTCAGGGCACATGCCTGGGTTGCAGGCCACAGTCCCCAGCAACCGCACATTGATGTTTCTCCCTCTCTCTTTCTCCCTCCCTTCCCTCTCTAAAGAATAAATAAATAAAATCTTTAAAAAAAACTTAAAAAAATTTATAGAAGGTAAACAAGAAGATATTTTGAGAATAAAACTTTGTATCCTGTCCAATGGAACCAGAATTCTGACACATTGCTCAGAGTGACACTGGTTTCTGGCCACTTATTCATCATTTATGAGTGCTCACTGCTACATGTGGTCAAATAAGCCAAACTCTGGCCCTAAAACAGGTAAAACAGAACACATAATACATTGCAATATCTTGGAATGATTTTTCATCCATTCTTTAAATAATTATAAGTGGATCCTTTGTTTCACTTTTACAAGAATGTTAGAAAAACTTCTAGAAATGTTAGAGTAACCCTTAGCAGCCATAAGGAACATGAGCTCTATTTTCCCCATATAGTTAATGGGAATTCTCTGAATGCTTGAGATTTTACCTTGAATGGGGATGATGGTCCAGGTACCACTAGAGCCCCTATGCACTGATGCAGAATTTATTAGATCTGTACATTCTCTGAGACACATGAGTAATTCAGAAACTAGGTAAATTGTGTGTAAGCAAAATTGCAAGCCAGTAAACTCTTGGTTGGGCTTTTGGTATATGTGACAAATATGCAGGGGTTGTGCACAGAAAATAGGTTTCTCTGCCTTCCTGGTCCTACACATGGCAGAGGGAAGAAAAGGCAGAAATAAGAATGGTAGAGAGAAATCAGAGCTTGTAGTTGGGTGATTGGTGATGTGGAAAATGTCAGGCCTTGATACATGTGTGTGCATTCATGTGTAATGGGTATAGTAAGGGTACTAAACACATCAGTTAGGCAATCTGTGTGGACAGTTCACCCATGACAGAATATCCAGATCTGTCAATAGGCCAAACCCAAAAGCCATTTTTTTCCCCTAAAAATGGCCAATCCTAAATCAAAACAATGAATAACATCTCTAAAAGCATCACTAGGGAGTAAGGAGAGGTCTTCAGAGAGAAGCCAGGAAAAATGATACCAGTTGCAAAGGACTGTCAAAATGTGGGTCAGACATCAGTAATAGCCACAGAAGCATGGTCTTGGGAACATCTTTTCTAGGGCATAACTGCTTCACATGCAGAAAGTGAAAAATATAAATTTTGGGGTCCTCCAGACCAACATCGCAATAACATTGTCTTTTGAGATAATAAGACTGACCTCACAGAAATTTTTGTGAGGATTCATTAAAACAGTTTAAAAAATCCTCCCTTAATAGTAATATATATATTACTATATATATAGTACTATATACATAAACTATGAACAAATCACTTGCTTTTGACTTCTCAAACTGACTTAGTAACTATATGTTGACTTTAAAACAATTCTTAAAACAGTTTTACTACTTACAAAGATAAAATATGGCAGGTTTTAGAAAATTTAAAAATACATAAAAGGAAAAAAAAACCCAAGACTCTAACCACTAAGAGTCAGCTACTGTCAAAGATTTGATGGACACCCTTCCAAGTCTTGTTTGATAATATATGGATATGACCGACCATATATGTATATAATTTGCACATAAATGGGATCAAAATATACATGCTGTTTTACAAGCTGTTTTTTTCCAACAATATGCCAAAGAGATTTTTAAAGATAGTGTACAGACAGATACATACACACTCTTCTTGTTTAAAAGCCATGTAGTAATCTATTGTGTAAGGTTTTTCATAGTATATTTAACTTGTTTCCTATTGATAAGCAACTCAACTTCATCTACTTCTCAATATTATAAATACTACTGTGATGACATCTCCTTGTATGTACATGTTTACATATTTGTCTGAGTATCTCATTTGGGAAGATTTCTTGAAATGGGACTGCTAAATCAAAGGGCAACATATTCATTTTGATATTGCCAGATTTCCACCCCAAAAAGTTTTACCAACTTATACTACTATGATTGCTGTATGTCCTCTTCTAAAGCAGAAAGCATTACATGGCCAGAATAAAAAAAAGTTTGAACCCAGTGTGACATTCATGGATGTAGAAGGCAATGTAATCTGAACTAACACCACAGTTATGAAGACATACAGAAGAGGAATTGCCATGGGGGATCTAAATTCACACACTGGCAATGAGGCAACAATATAGGAAAGATGACCAGTTTACTCCAAGTAGTAGCTTCTAACACTATCATTTGCTTTGAATCAAATAATATATTATCTTCTGTTCACAGTTATGTTAAAGAATAAAAACTAATGAACATGTAAATAGCATACTTGGTTTATGTCATCATATAACATGCTCCAAATGATGTACTCCAATTTTCCTACATCAGTACCCACTGCATTCAAAGACAAAGTGTTGAAGATACTGAAAGAACCAAAACCTCAGTGGCCTCGCTGAAGGTAAGACTTCCACTCTATAGTTAAGTACATGTGTATGAATCTATCTTTATCTATGCTTAGGTAAAAATATCAATATGTACATTGAATATGCATATATAGTTATAAAGGTATAAATATTTAACAAAAAAATCTTGATATTGCATGACAGCCAACCATCAATTCCACAGACATTGACAAGTAACATTCCCTGGAGTTGTTTAATAAAAATTATGATGGCTCTAAGAAGATACTCAGAGTGAGGAAAATGATATTTTGCAAACTATGAGGCTTCAGAGCAGAGGAAAAGGGTACAATTACTAAAGATAACTTTGATGGACTTGGTAGCTCAAACTAAGACATCTGTTAGACAATACTAAGTAAATTGGTTAGGCTAAATTGGAGGAGATCTGTGGATAACTACTCAAACAATTATCTGTCTCAGGTGAGGTCTCCTAAAAGCAGAATTCTAAAGCCCCAGCTGGCATAGGTCAGTGGATTGAGCGCGGGCTGCAAACTAAAGCATCACAGGTTCGATTCCCAGTCAGGGCACATGCCTGGGTTGCAGGCCACGGCTCCCAGCAACCACACATTGATGTTTCTCTCTCTCTAAAAATAAATACATAAAATCTTTAAAAAATAGCTTTGAGAGTTAGCTATTAAAAAAAAAGCAGAATTCTATAAACTAGATATATTCCCCCAAAATTTATATATTAAAGCAGATCAACAATATGATGGTATTTCTTGGTGCAGACTTTGGAAGGTGATTAGGTCATGAGGGTGGAGCCCTCATGAATGGGATTAGTGTCCTTATAAAAGAAACCCCAGAGAGCTCCATCACTGCTGCTTCCATATGATGTGATAGCAAGAAAGTAACCAACTATGAATCTGTAGGCAAACCCTTATCAGAGAGCAAGTCTGCTGGTGCCTTGATGTTGGATTTTCCAGCTCTCAGAACTGTGAGAAATAAATTTCTATTAGAGAACCTTAAATAGACCAAGACACATAACCTAAAATGATGATTCTCGAACAAGTGATTTATTCAGAAGAAAGTTATGAGAAAGTGAAGAAAGCAGGATAGGAGAGGAGAATAAGCCAAGCAAATCTATGGTTTCAGTGGAAGACTAACATTAGCTTGATCCAACTAGTGGATCAGAGCGTGAGTATTTTCATATGTCCCACTTAGAGGTAAGGGGGATGAGCTTTTGTATTCCATTTTAAGTCATTCATTGACTGAGAATTACACCATAGGAGTGGGTATAACAATCTGGACATTTATGGAGGATGTATTCATGTTGATGAAAAGAAATTCTATAGATAAAGGAGCTGTTGTGAACTGTAGACAGGCAACACTCATGGCATCATGGGGAGAGGTGCACTAAATGGAGAACATGGATCAGGGTAAGATGCCCAGAATTATTATTATAGCCTCCCTCTTATGTTGATCAGATCCACTTGTTTTTCCCATTACATTAATTTTATTTGTGCACAGCTTATCCAGAAATCTAGTTAGTTATAATTTCTGAGTACACTCTTTAAAAATCAAATATAATTAGATAAATTATACTGCTGCAGTTGGTCATGAGGTCATAGCCTATATTCATCAATACTTTCTATTATCACTCATTCTAGATGCACCTGCAGCTCACTATCACTTTTACTGTAGAGGTGGCTGATCTGGTGATATGGGGCTCATTTCCTCTGCCCCAGGTTACCATATCCTTACTAGGACATACAAAATCCAAAGTATAGCATAGGAGTACCAAGAAATTATCCAATGGATCACCTGAATGTGAAACCTATCCTTTTGTTGGTGAAAACAACAAACACAGAGGAGAAAACTTCTAGACTCATGCAGTGTGAAGGTACAGGGATAAAAAAAAAGTATTATTGGGGAATGACAGTGAGGGGGGCCACTTCAATTTCCACCCCTTGGTTCCTGGACCATATATTCTACTTAGTGTGGAAGTAAACTCTAAAATGGCCACACTGATTGAAAGTGTTTCTGATAGGATAGTACCTAAATAGCATACAAATAGCAACACTCATAGCAACTGGGAAATGGGAACATGTGCTTTTGAGTATTAAGATTTTATATAGTGTCTTAGCATAAATAAACAGTTGTATCAGTCTTTGCAGTGGCACTTCAAAAATAAATTCAACCTATTTTCTTTTTAAAAATTACAGTACACTTTGGATATTATTTCATATTAGTTTCAGACATACAGCATAATGGTAGATAATCATATAATTTACAAAGTGATCCCCCCAATATTTTAACTACCTATGTGGCACCGTATATATAATTACAATATTGTTGTCTATATTCCCATACTTTATTTTACTACACTGTGACTATTTTGTAATTACCATTTTTTACTTCTTAATCCCTTCATCATCACCCCCAATTCCTCTACCTTTGTATCTATTTTCAAATATAAGTGAAATTATAGGGTGTCTTTCTGTATCTGAGTTGCAAGAGACAGGTTTTCAGGGAGTCACCACATAAGGGCAAGTGGTGTTCACCAAGTTAATAAAGATTTAAATTTGGCATGAGTACTGGATTTGAGACCACTCAGCAAAAATCTCAGAGTACATCAAGGCCACACACAACTTGCCTGGGTTCTGTGGAACTTTAGAGTAGGGCAGACTCTCAAGGAGTCATCAGGGGAAGCCAGTAGAGTTTATCAGACTACAACAGATTTAGATTTGGCTGTGTGCAGGTAGGGCTCAGCACACACATGGTGGTGCCTGTGTAGTGTGCGGTTAAGATGTCCCTTGTTATAGCCACACAGTTCAGTGTCTACATGTGTATCTTTGGCACCTCCAATATTGCCTTGAATTCCTCAAAAACTTTTCAAGAAAGACTGTAGTGTGGGCCCAGACTGCCTGCCTTTGGCAGAGCCTACAGTGAGCACCCACTAAGTAGAATGGGCTTTAGGGGGTCACTAGGTTGGAGATGGCGAAGCTCCCCAGGCTAATGCCATGTGAGGGAAGGGCCCAACACAGGAACAGTGGCATTGGTTGGGTACATGGGGAAAATGGCCCTTGCCATAAAGCCACATAGTTCAGTTTCTCCCTGTGTGTCTCTGGCTCTCCCTGAGCTTTCCTGGAATTCCTTGAGAGTTTTTCAAGAAAGACTGAAACATGGCCCCAGGCTAGTTACTGCTGGCAGAGCCCACAGCCATACACAAGCTGATTAGGGCAGGACCTCATGGAGTCCCGGGGTGGAGCTACTGTAGATCCTCAGGCTAAAGCCATGTGAGGGGAGTTCTTAATACAGGAAATATGGCATCCATGGTCTCTGCAAGAGAGGAACAACACAGGGACATTGTCAGTTATCCCTACAAGTCTCCTCCCTAAAGTCTCACAAGTCAGTCTCTCCCTGTATGATTTTGGCACCCCAAGAGCTGTTGTTCTTCTTCCAGAGCCCATGGTGAGTAACTATAAGCAAGAGTTTATTTGTTGTCCCTTTAAGAGGATGCCTGAGTTTCCAATAGCCATCTATCTCACCCAGAAGGTAATTTCCACTCATTTTCACAGCCATATGTTATGTGCACTCCTCCTCCCAGCTCTGGTACTTTGGGCTAAGGATACTGGCATGAGGTTAAGACCTCCTTACTCCTCAGGGGGACCATTGCAATTGAGATATCCTACTGCACTCTCAACCACCACATGTGGTTGAAGGGCCAGCCTGTTTCACATCTCTGCCTTTCCTACAGTCTCAACGTGACTTCCTCTGTATATCCTTAGTTATATGACTTCTGTTCAGCTAGTCTTCAGATAGTTATCCAGGTTAAATGTTCTATAATTTAGTTGTGATTTTGTTGTGATCATAAGAGGACATGAGTACAGCTTCCCCCTGCTATATCATCTTGGACCAGCTTTCAAACTACTTTCTATTTATTCATTATTTCTTGAATATCCACTATTGACTAGACACTATTTTAAGGAGTACAGACTCATTAATGACAAAAATAGGCTATTGACAAACAGTTGACACAGAAGTAAAGAAATACTTAATATGCATGTGATAATGTTGATAATGTAAGTGTAAACTGACATTTGAACTTGACTTTGATGAATGAAAACACATTTTCCAGGTAGGGAATGAGAATCCAGTTAGAACAGAAAGAAACACCAAGTGATAAACATTAAAGTCCTATAGAGAAGAATTACATTTTAGTGGGATGGGGCAGAAGTTGCCTATAGGTCCACATTTCTAAAAATGTGTATCATGGTAAAGAAAAAAAACAGAAATTTTCTTGGGAAAGAAGTTTCCATAGACAAATATGTTTGAGAAATTAAGCATATTATTGGTTCAATCCCTTATACATAATTTCAAAAACTGAGGAGCTCAGAAAACCAAATATGCTTTGGTGATATATCAGTCTACAAAATTTTACCCAAACAGATATAAAGCTATTTATCTCTTGACTTATCATATTTAATGTAGATGTCTAATTATTTTGCTATGGAAATCATGATGTGAGTACTAGGAGGTGTTAACTAATACTTGGTATATGTGCTTATCACGTTGTTAAGCAGGTAAAAAAAATTCTGAACTTCAAACAAGTCCAGCTTGAAGGATTTTTAGATCAAGGACTGTGTACTTCCATGATCTCATTTTAGAGAATCATAATGCACAGTACCAGTTTCTAAGAAGTTTTCAGTAAAGAAGTTAAATTTCTTTCATCTAGTATTTCACACATAAATTTGAATTTTCAACACTTAGCCCCTCCTTTTGCTTAAAAAATATCTACTAACATCCCAAAGAGTAAATTATAATTAATATTACAAGCAATGCTTTTGGGAAATACTAGTTAGTATTCAGTTAGGTCTGAGTAAGAAGGAAATAATTCTTTTATTTTCTGGGATGAGTCTGTCTTCAGTGAGGATAATAAACTGATTGACACCACAAGTTAGGAGACTTTTCCTGTAGGGCAAGCAAAAAATAATATAAATCTGAAGTAAGATATTTCAAATAGCATATATTAACAGTGGACAGATCTAAATGTGATGATCATTTCAAGATTTTATTTGATAGCCTTTGGGATTTGATAATCTGTAGAAAGGATGAGAAGGAAGAGGTGATTGCAATTCTAAGTTTCTAAATTGACAAAATGGGTGAATGGTAATGTTGTCAATTGGACTAAAGATATGAGAAAATTCATCAGTCCATAGAGAAAAATGATTAGTGAGGCATAAAATTCCAGTGTCCAGAAAAGTTTAGGTGCTGGAACGTAGATACCTATAAGGCTAAAGAAAATCAGACTGTGCTTCTCAGAGATATACTTGGTTTGGAAATACGGTGCTGAGATTTATCCAAAAATGGATAAGAGAGTACAAGAGTCTAAAACATCACATTCAGGGGACATGCAGAATAATATCAAGATTTACCCCTGGTAAAATGTCAACTTTTATGAGACGGGAGAAATAGGAGGAAGAGTTATTGAAAGACAAAGAAAGACACTCAGAGAATGCAGAAGAGAATTTCAGAGGTTTGGTCATGGCATTCCCCATTGCATGGGGTCAGGGAGAGAGAGGTTTAAAAACAGATTCTTATCTTGGACAATTATCAGGAGCTGCCTCTATGGTGGTAGCTAACACAAAAAGAAACTAGACCTAAGTATCTTGATGAGTGTACTAGTCAGCTTGGGTTGCATAACAAATGTCACATGCTTAAACAACATACACTTATTTTTTCAGAGTTCTAGAGGCTGGTAAGTTCAAGATCAAAGTTCAGCAGGCTTTGGCTTCTTCTGAGGGCTTGCTCTTGGCTGGCAGATGGCCACCTTTCTTGCTGTGCCCTCCTTCTCATATGACCTCTGCTTGGTGGGTATGTGTGTGTGTGCACAGAGAGAGAGAACTTTTTTTCTGTTTTATAAGGCCACCAATCTTACTAAATTTGAGTCTTATACTTATAACCTCATATAACCTTAATTACCTCCGAAAAGCCCTACCTCCAAATATAAGTCTGAGGGACACACAATTCAGTTCATTATAAGGAATGATGGAGTTGAAGTAACAAATCCTGACTCTGCTAATAAAAGAGACAAAGATGAGAAAATAAGAAAAAGTTATGTAGTGTGCACTTTAAAATTATTTTTAAGATAATGGAGATTTTACCATTTTTGTAGGCTCAGGAAAAATAGAATGGAGAGGGTGAGGTTGAAAAACCCTGCAGAAAAGTGAGGTGAGGAATGGGATGCAGTGATGGTGAGGTGTGATCCTGTGTGTAAAGGGAGGGATTAGCCTTGTGAAGGAGGAGTGGTAACTTTCTGTGAGAGAAAGGAAGAGGGTCAGTGTGGGTCCTGTTGTGGTTGGTCTAGAAGGGAAGTAGATAGAAATTCAGTTAATTTATCTCAAACACCATCAGTTTCCTTAAAACTGATGTTGTAGTAGACCTGAACTGAACAAATAAACAGATAACAATTATATTT